>JARUKP010000100.1:0-14231 GCA_029874955.1 Octopus insularis | reverse complement strand
TACAGTCAAAGTTCAAGAGATGTATAATGAATGCAATCTGCTTTCACAAAGTAGGCTGCATAAATAAGGCTGAGAACCCATTTGGACTTCAGATATGTATATCTTGAAAAAAAAAAACAAGTCAGGTTTATGTTTAAATAACACACTGGTGCCCAAACAACGTGTCTCAGCAAAGTGATGAATCCAATCTGTTTTTATCTACATATAGCATAGCCATAAATTAATGTATATCATGGCTTAAAAAAGAAAAAAAAAAGGAAAAAAAAATTTTTTAATCAGTAATTTTAATGATTAATTCTGGGCAAGATAGTCAAGAGAGGCTTATCCTAAATGTAAATTACCATATTTCAACATGTATAAGGAACCCTTTTTTTTTTGTCAAAAATTAGGTTTAAAAATATGGGAGTTTCTTATACATGAATAGTATTATAATTCCTGACAAAACCTTTTTTTCAAATTTTAAGCCCAAAAAAATTAGGGGGTTCCTTACACATTAAAATAAGGTAATAAAAAATTTATGGGTGAAAGCATGAAGTGTCGGTTGAGTCTGACCTTTGGTAGGTATACTGACAATTCAGGACATGTTTTGGTCTTCATAGGTCTCAGCTATGTACAGTCTTGTTATTGCTTACCAGGCACTAGATAACTGAGAGATGTAAATACTTGGAATGAGTGAGCATTGACAGGTCTGGGTATTAGTTACATCTTAGGAAACTTCTGAGCATTTGGAAGAATTACCCCATGAGTGCTTCTATTACTTGCTACTCAGGTAATTCTGTTATATATGAAGTCCTCAGTCAGCCTACCTGTAATCCCACTTGCATCTCCTGCACACTTTACAGAGTTCTATCCTATGTTCCAAAGTTACAGTGATCATAGCCATCATATCACAGATGAACAAATATTCACACTCAAACATGTACAAACACACACAGTTGTTACAAGCAATAGTTTATCACAAAATTACACATTGTTAAATGTGTAATCACCTTAATTGAATAGTCTCTTTTAATTATAGGTTAATTGTTTAATCTAGTGAGAAGATAAGTGAGGCCTTAGATATTCTTAGCTGTTCTTTGTAGAAGAAAGAGAGAAGCTTTTAACTAAATACTGTAGAGTATTTAGTCTAGCACTCTATTTCTTTCTTCTATTCTGTCAGCATAGAGGTCTTACATAATATAAAGGAGAGAAGACTGATTCTCAGACTTAGGCATGTTTGTTATGAACACAAAGAATATACAAATATCCTCACTTTCAGCATAGATTAATGATTAGTAGTTAAGCTGAAAGAAATGTTTATCAGAAAAGGAATCACAATGAGGAACAAGTGGAAGCTGATAAAACATTTTAGTAAACGTTAGCATTCATACAACAGTTTGAGAAAGTGAGATAATTCACATCATGTAGAGAATGGCTGAACAATTCTAAGGTATAGTTATGTAGGTGAAAGAATATCTAATGATTGAACTTAAAGCAGCTAAAGCATTTACATACAAGGTTAAAGAGAAATAATGTTTTCCAATGTAGGCACTAGGCCAGCAATTTTGAAGGGATGGAGTTAGTCGATATCATCAGCCTCAGTACTTAGATTGGCACATTATTTTATTGATCCTGAATGGATGGAAGGCAAAGTTGTTCTTGGCAAGATTTGAAATCAGAAGATAAAAGGATCAGAACAAATACCACATAGCAGAAAAGACAATACAGTACGAATATAATGTAACAGAGTAAATACCAAGACTTAGTATCAAAGAATTGGACTTGCTAAAAAGCACGGGGAAACAGTAGACGAGAACTCAATATTATACAGCAAATATTTTCAGTCATTGTTCCATGACACATGTGCCACAGTATATCTATGTACTGTGTATGGTCTGCAAGTGTGCCACTAGTTTTTGAAACAAGTTGAAAAATACTAGAATATTTAGAAAAACTTGAATGCTTTTAATGAATCACACTGGTGCATGTGATTTGCAAACAAGTTTAACGCTATTTTATACATAAAACTTGAAAAGTTGGTGGTGTGCCATAGCATTTATAATGCCTTTTTCAGAGTAGGAAATCTAACCATATAAACTGAAGATCATAGTCTAAGATTACTTGGTGAAAATAATACGAAAGTTATCAAACGGAAATAATAAGTCTCCGAGTTGGAATAGTGATAAGAGAGTGACAGGAACTGAAGTGAGATTAAAGTTTCAAGAACTACTACGATCATTGAACAAAAGATGTCACCTTCTGTATTGAAGGCTAACTATGTGAGACATTCAAAGATTGTGATACAAAATGATACTGGAACAGGTGTAAAGAAATGCAGAGGATCAAGTAAGATAGTATTAATTGAGGTTGATTTATTGGATGTGTAATTTAACTAAGAACAGTTAACTACAAACCAGTTGAGAGAAGTAATAGGTCATCAAGGATATTGATCAATGTATGAGAAGTCATATTACAAGGTGAGTGAAAAAAGCACTGGTGAGTAGATGGCAGAAGGTACTTGGATTAAAGGGGAGCATAATCAATTTTGTTTGCCTTTAGTCAACATAATGCTATATACATTACAACAATTTCTAATTGATCAAACTGGCAAAGCCAACATGCATGCCTACACATGTATATGCACAAACATATATAAACATACATACATATATAATGCACACACACATACACACACGCACACACACATACACACACACACACACAAACAATAATGCATGGAGAAATTCTACCCAACAAACTTTTCTAACCTATAAAAGCATAAAAATAACCAATGAAACATTAAATCAGTAAAAACAATGATTCAGTGCAAGGGGAAAAAAAACCTATATGTAAGCCCTCACCTACAAGAATTACTTCCTTTGTGCTGTTGGTTCTTTCCATTTAGAGCATTTTAAAACCACCACCTCTTCAGGCACCTCACACACACAAACGCAACCAAATATATATATATATATATATATATATATTCTAGTGCACAATTAAAAATATACATAAGAACTTTGTTATAGACTAGTAAATATTTCCATACTGATAATGCAAAAAATCATATTTATTCTATTTTTTTTATGTTACATGGGTTTAGACTGAGATTACATTGAAACAAGATTTTACACTTAGATACTCTCTGTCGACAACTTTTACCCGTTTACAAGTAAAAGATTTTTATTATTCCAAAGGTGGAAGAGCTGGCAGAATTGTTAGCACACTGAGTGAAGCGCTTAACAGTATTTACTCTGTTGCTACGTTCTGAGTTCAAATTCGGCCAAAGTCAACTTTGCCTTTCATCCTTTTTGGGGTTAATAAATTAAGTACCAGCTAAACACTGGGGTCGAGGTAATCGACTAGTCCCCCCACCGCCACCACCAAAATTTCAAGCCTTGTGCTTATAGAAGGATTATTATTATTATTATTATTATTATTATTGAGTGACAGAGCTGTGCATGCCATCAAAGTGACATTAGGGTAAAGTATACAAAGCCCAGTATACCCATCCAATAAGGATACAACAGGCACATGCATCGCAACCATATGTGCATCACATAGTGATCTTATATCAAGATAAGCAGCACATGGCCTTGCAAGTGGGGACCAATTAGAATTTTCTTCAGGTCGAGTAGCCCATCCCACTCAAAAGGTGCCTGAATAAGGGTTAATGATGTTGAACGAAACCCCCACATTCCTAGAGGTGAATTATTCAAACTCCAAAGAATTCCTCTCAGAGAGGTGGGCTATGATGCTCCCCCACTGCTTCTGCTTGTGATCAGAGATGCACATATTGTCAGCCACTAAGGGACATGCTGAACTGGTTAAGGTCAAACAACTGACGAGGAAATCTGTGGTATTGAGCAGGATATTTGCTGTAGCCCATCGTTTATACCAATTATTATTATTATTATTATCATTATTATTATTATTATTATTCCAAAGGTGGCAAGCTGGGAGAATCATTAGCATGGTGGGCAAAATGCCTAGTGATATTTTGTCCATCTTTAGATTCTGATTTCAAATTCTGCCGAGGTTAACATTGCCTCTCATCTTTTCAGAGTTGATAAGTACCAATCAAGTAAGATGTGATTGACTTTCCCCTCCCACAAAATTTCAGGCTTTGTGCCTATAGTAGAAAGAATTATAATTATCATTCTTCCAATAGTCACTGGAAGCACAAAACAGCCAGGCATAATGTCAACAAGAAATGTCCACATCACCACCAGTTCACTCAAGTAGTGACAACACAGAATATCAACATTCACATACATTTGCACACACCTGTTTAGAAACTAATGACTTCTTTAAATCTGTAGCAAAGGGAATTTTCAGATCAACAAAACAGAGAATGTGGATTAAACCGGTGTTGCTATTGTGGTGTTTCAAGTTTAAAATGCATGTAATACAAAGAACCATTTTAAGGGTTGGGCATCCATAGGATAGTGAAAGTCATAAGTCACAAGTAATGTGTGCAGATTTTGGTGAATGTGATATGAGTGGGTGAATGCAGGAGGGGATGCTCCTTGTTGTAAACAAGCATTACCACCATAACAGCAGTGTCCTTCCTTTCCACTCTTCCATGAAAATTTGTCCTGTTACACAGAAATATTACCATGCATGGAAACAGGTGAGGATTGATGATGAGCAGCAGGCAATAAAGAGGCTGCCACAACAAATTCCATTCAACTCAAACAAGCATGTAAAAGTGACCATTAAAATGATGATGATGATGATGATGATGATGAAAACATTAATGACAATGACAACGGCAATGATGAGGGCAACAATAGTGATCATGATGACAATAATGACAGAGTCAACTTGGGTAGGATTAGAATTCAGAATGTAAATGAACATAACACCATAAAGTATTTTGTCTCAACACTACCAATTCTGTTTTCCGCTGCATATATCACTATAACTCAAGTTTACAGGAATGAAGTGAATTAGTCATTTCAAAACACAACAGAAACTTAGGAACTAATAAAGTGAAACACTTCAAATCCAGCATTCCTGCTGCTACAGCAGTATCATCAATACAATAACAGATCCTTCATTAGTGATACACAAGAATAAAGACTAAATATCAAGGGCATATTATTAAGACGGTCTCATGCATAAACTGATTAAAAGATTAACTAATCTGATCCACTTGCAGGATTTATTAATATTTCAGTTGAAGTTTAAGAGGTTTGGGGTAAGAGAGAACAGACCATAATAGTTAATTATATTAATTCCATTTATTATTTTAAAATATGCATGATTTCACAAAGGCAGACATGCATGTACACATGCAGAGAGAAGAATGCAAAAAAAATAAACATTATTAGAAGTAATCTCCTGGAGAACTGACCTAATTTTAATTCCTACAGCATCACCATTACAACTCCCTAAACAACTTCCTCATCATCATTTTCAGAAAATGGATACAGTTTCACTGATATGGTATAGTAAAGATTGGCCACTCCAGCTAGCTAAAGCAGATATTTTATCAAAACTGGCAGGATTTGAAATTGCTCTGTTGACATTGTAAGAAAAGGAAGCTTTTGATCTGAACAAATGTCTTCTACTGTAGCTCTGAGTTAACTAAAGAGCTTGTGAGTAGATATGGTAAATGGAAATTGAAAGGGGCCTGCTGTGTGCATGTGTACATGTGCATATGTGCATGCCTGCATTGGTGCATGAGTGAGTGCATACATGCATGTGCTCTTCTCTTGGCATCAGGTGATAGTTATAAGTGAACATCACCATCATATAAGCAAGGTTGTTCATTTCTAGTCTTCTGTGAGGAATGTGCCCAATCATGGAGAAATATTACCTTGCTTGGAAACAGGTGAAATTTGGCAGTAGGAAGCATACCCAACCATTAACAAATTTCATCTGACCCATGTGATATGAAATGATATTTAACATCATTAATATATTATGATATTTAATACATGGATATTAAATGATGCTGGTGATATTCTGAGTTCCTGGTAGTAAAGGAAAATTTGTTTTTAAGTTCCTTGTAAGCAAAGGAAACTTTGAAGACAAAAAACTATCCATCAATAGCTCAATAGTAGATGATGATATGCCATAATATTTCTGAAAAACAAAGAAGATTGTAGCAGAGACATGTGTCCAATTTTTTAGTTTCAACCAAGTCTAAATAGTAAGAGGTGGAAAATAATGGTTAAATTTGCATTGCATTCTTCTGGGAATGGGAGGAGCCAATAAAATAAAGTACTGCTGAAGTAATGGATTTAATTTAGTCAAATGATACTGGTGCGTCATTGGTTTCTACAAACAAGAGACTTTGGCTGAGAATTCCAAACAAATCTTCTTAGAGTTGTGTTGTTTGTGCATTAAGGGTGAATAAAAGCATAAACTACAATGGCAACACTATTCTTGTGATGAACAATGATCCCCAGGTATTACTAGCTTTCAAAGTCATAGTGACATAACAAATACCATATAAATCATAATTTACAGGATATATAATGTATCTATTGCTGTGGCCTAAAAAGATGTGAAGATGATGGTGTGTTATAATAACTGTGGAAGAATAGTCTTTATTTAGGCACAAGCATGGCTGTGTGGTTAAGAAGCTTGCTTTACAACCACATGGACTCAGGTTCAATCTCACTGTTGTATGTTTGTGCAGTGTGTGTATGTGTTGTCCCCCACTTGTCATTGCTTGATAACTAATGTTGGTTAGTTTACATCCCTGTAACTAAGCGAACTGGCAAAGAATAAGTTCCATACTTCAAAAATATACACTAGGCTCAATTTGTTCAGCTAAATCCTTCAAGGCAGTGCCCCAGCATGGCCACAGTCTAATGACAGAAACAAGTAAAAGATAGAAGATAACTAAATATATCAACATAAGCGTCAATACACATTCCTGCACGCACATGTATTTACTGTTGTATGCCTTAATGTCAGTATACTAAAATATTTACACCATGTTATTCTGCCTGTTTGCAGATTTTGTTTGAATTTAATAAATAAAATGTGTTTAGTCCCTCTAGCCCAATTGTTTCTTTTTATTTTATTTTATTTTTCGTTGTCCGTCTACATGAGTTTCAATATACATTCTCATCACATGATTGCGTTTTTCTATTTGTATGCATTACTCTTGTGTGCATTTTAGAATATTTACATCGGATATTTTTTTCATAACTCTACGTACACAGTACATTTCGAGTAACTTTTAACTGTTTGCTGTTTGCAAAAACGAAATGATGGATGTTTCTTATAGGACAGATAAACGATTAGAAAAAATAACATTCCTGGGACGTAATTTCAACAAGCAACTTGATTTATTTTCATTATATTTTAGAAATTAATCAAAGAATAAAAACATTGTGGTGAAGAAATTTTCGCTTTTTTTTTTATTTCACAAGCTAGGAGTCAGTTCTATATGAACCAATTCTTTTACTATTCAGTTGAATCCAGGACCTCAGCTTAGAATTTAGTCGTTCGTGTATCAAGAGCTTTAGGCACCATATTATTATGATAGCGTATAAAGTTAGTGTTGTTCCTGTATATAAAATCTATTCGCCATGTTTGTTGCATACCTTGCGACACTGTCATAGTGATCTCCGTATATATTTAACCCTAATCTATAACTGTGATATAAGTTAATACACTTTCATTGTATACCTCGTATGTATTTAATTCTAATCTAGGATTGTTGTATATGTTAGTACATTTTCATAAATGTTTCCGTATATATTTAATCTTAATCCAAAGTTGTTGTGTCCGTTGCTTCACCTTAATAAATATCTCCATTTTTAATTCTAATCCAGGATTGTTGTATATAATACTACACTTTCATAGTATTCCCCGTGTATATAATCCTAATACAGGATTTTTGTATACGTTAATACACTTTCATGGTTCGCATGTATTTAATCCAGATCTTGGATTGTTATATACACTAATACACTTTCATAGATGTCTCCGTGTATATTTAATGCTAATCCAGGATTGTTGTATTCTTTGATACATTTCATAAGTTCTCTGTATGTATTGAAATCTAGTCTAGAGTTATTGCGTATGTTTTATTTTCATAGATGACTCTGTATACCAATTTAAGTCAAAAATGCTTTCCTATTTTCAATAATGATTCTTGGAAACATGTATCTCTATTTTATACCATTTGTTTGATATAACTTATTGTCCAATCGTTGATACATTGTGTATTCTTTATTTTCATATATAATATATAAACATTGTTTATGCTTTATTTTGCACCTTTGATAATGAGGGGTAAAAAAAATTGGAGAATGTGGACAGATGCTATTCATAAGTTCCTTATGAAATGACCAATGACCAAGCTCAACGACATGTGAACTTTTGTAAAGAACAGCTGGAATACCCTCAAGTCCCCCATTTTTGACGTCGAAATCTTATTGGGGATTAAAATTGGATTTATTTTCGTAATCCTAACAAGAAAAATCAATGGCTTCCTTTTGGCCAGACTTGAGAACCTATTGTCAAACAAGAGATGTTTGAACGGAAGGTTATGCTGCTTGTTTGGTAGAATTTAGCGGGTGTATTTCACTTTGAACTTGTCCCAGATGTTCATGCTATGAACGCTAATCTTTATGCTCAACAATAGCAACGATTATATGACGTTTTTATAGCTCGTTACCTGACACTGGTCAAGTGAAGACGTGCACTTCTACAGCATGACAATTCCCCAGCAAACTCTATCAATGTGACTAAGTACAAACTTGCGGAACTTGAAGGGTTGGAAGGGCTGCCTCAGCCTGCCTACAGTGTAGACTTTTCACCATTAGATTACCACCTTTTCAGAACCATGTTCATTTCCTGCTTGGAGTGAGGTTCAACAGTGTAGATGAGGTTAAAAACGGGTGCAGGGAGATTTTTGCCTTTAAACCAGCCAAATGCTATAAGTGTGGAATTGAGCTTCACAACGATGGCAAAAGACAGCAAAATATGACGGGATATATTTTGATGAATAAACGATTGACGTACATAATTTGTTTAAACTATTAATTAAAGCTTGAAATGCGAAAAAGCTTTTGACTCAACCTGGTATATTAAGGCTTAAGCTACGATTTATGTATACATTACAGCACTTTCTTAAATATATCCATATATATCTAGGATTTCGCATGTTTCTACACTGTCATAATGTTCTCCATATATGCTTAATCCTCACCTACGATTGTTGTGTACGTTACTACAATTTCGTAACAATATTCGCATATGTTTATTCCTAATCATATATGTGCAGCTATTTTGTTCACAATTTTAGCCAAAAGGGATTCAATGATAGTGAAAGTTATCATATTCAAATAATCATTAACATTTTTAAAATGACACATCATACATGACCTTTAGCGAAAAAAATTATTAAAATATTACATTATAATGAAATATACCGTGAGTAATGTTTTACCTATGAAGATTAATATGATAGTCTAGGAAAACTGAACAAAATTATATTTCTATTTGATAAAAATATTTATTGCAAGTAATATGTACATAGTCGAAGCTTGGTTGAATTTATTTACATATATCTATATAATTTCAGATGTGAATTTAATTGCTGATGGGTAGTAAACTAAACAAATAGCTGTTATTTTTACGAATATCACTTACATTGCATAACAATATTTTGAATTCCAATTTTTAAAAGTGTTTTGATAAATATGGTTAAATATCAAAAGCAATAGACCTTTAGACTAAATTATCAACGCATAGCAATGTGTTACATATGTATGTATGTATGTATGTATGTATGTATGTATGTATGTATGTATGCATGCCTGTATGTATATATTTAATCTCAATCTAGGATTGTCCCATATATTTCTACACTGTCATATATCTTTAATCCTCACCTACGATTGTTGTGTTCGTTACTACAATTTCATATGTATGAAGATGGAAAAAATGAAGGTGGAAAAAATGCATTTTGCAGCTGCGGCTGGTGAAATAAGAGAAGAGATTTGTTTTAAGAAGGTGGAGTTGAACAAGTACGAGAAGATCCTGCGAAGGGAGAGGCACGAAGTAAAAGTGACCTCTCCTAGTGAAGTTACAAAGGACACTCAAAAAAAGACAAGAATATATAGAACGTATTGTCTGGATGCAAAGAGAATGGAGATAGTGACAAAACTACAATGGCTTTGAGACCCATCTGGTAAGATATTACCTACTTTGCCAGAGGGAGGAAATGTGCAACAGTGGAGGTGCGATTTGCATCCGAGGAGAAGGTCAGGCAAAATTCGGTAGCCTCCCTGAAAACGGACGAGGTAATACTTTTGCCTACTTACCTTGGAAGGCATGCTTCCAGAGTAAGGATGGAAGAAATTCCCCGAAGGTAGATGTCGCCTGACTAGTGGCTGCAATACTGCTGGATGTAGAGTGGAAGATAGAGTTCCTCCAAGTAACGAGAACACCACCGAAGAATTGGCTAGGGCAAACCCTGGAGGTAATCATCCAAGCTGCACCGGAGGACGGTGGGCGAGGAGATGGTATTAAGAGTCATA
The DNA here is from genome assembly GCA_029874955.1 of Octopus insularis. Classification (NCBI taxonomy): domain Eukaryota; kingdom Metazoa; phylum Mollusca; class Cephalopoda; order Octopoda; family Octopodidae; genus Octopus; species Octopus insularis. The sequence continues at coordinate 3,738 of JARUKP010000100.1, read as the reverse complement.
ATGAAGGGCAGAAAGCCCAGACGTTATAAATGTGGTCTTTCTGGCCACATAATATCGGAGTGTTCTCCACCGATCACAAAGACACCAGCAGTACTACAGGCCCAAAAGGAAATAGCACTTCCATCTCCTGAAATTACAAGTGGTATGGGAGGGAGTGTGGAGGAGCCCGGCAAGGGGGTTGGCAAGGAGGCACAAATTGAGGGAGAGAAAACAGAAGAATGGAAAACGATAACTCAGAAAAAGAAGGAAAAGAGATCTCAGAGTATTGAAGTTAACTGGGTTTTATGCATTTTTCCTCTATCCAACTGTTTGTATCTTTCCAATGCACCAGTAACTACTGGTATACATTTTACCCGCACTTTCCATAATCTCTGTAATTCAATAGTTAGGTTCTGGTATGTTGCTATTTTTTCTATACCTCTCATTGATTTTTTCATCATTTTGGATTGTAAAATCAATTACCTGGCACTTTCTATTTTCTGAAGTTTGTATTGTCAGAGCTAAGGCCAGTGCACTCAAACAGGAAGGAACTAAAGTTGTCCGATGGTCCCAAACAGTGGAGACGCGACATGGAAACAAAACCACGATCAGGTCTTTGATGGGTCGGGATGGGCGCGTGCTACGCGGCTCCTAACAGATGTGTGCGGCTTTTCAACAGCATTTCGTGCAGCTGTTTGGACAGGGCGATGGGTCGACAACGGTATCAGACTTTAGTTCGTACCTGGACGGCTTGCCGCGACTCTCAGCAGCTAACGCGAGGCCGTGATGAGCAATTGCACAAGTCACAGATTGTTCGGTTTGGATGGTCTACCCAACGGATTCTGTGTATTCATGCCAGATTTGTTTGGTGACCTCTTGCCAGATTCCTACTGCAACTGGCAACAGAACAGGAGAATTCCTAGTACCGTTAGCAGAGGTGTGGCGAAACTGTTGAGGAAGAACGCCGACAATGGGGACGTACTAGACAATTTTCGGCCCATAACTCTACTAAACACAGTTTAAGATTTTGGTCTAGGCATTAGCGAAAACGCTGGCGCTTGTCGTCAGTAGCCTGGTCGGAGAAGGGCAAAGGTGCGCAATCTGAGCAGGTCTATCCACGTCAACTTTTACCTTATGCAATACATCATAGAGAGAGTTGGCACCAAAGCTGGCTTCGGAGGTGTTCTGATCAATTTGGATCGATCAAAAGCATTCGACAGGATCGACATTCGCTACTTGGAAGCTGTCCTGAAAGCAGACGGTTTCTAACCCGTTTCCCAGACCCTGGATCACTGCAATTCACAGCGGCACATGTCAGAAGTCAAAGGGCCACCTTTCGGAACCATTTGGCATCGCACACCCTGTCCGTCAGGGTTGTCTGCTGTCGCCTCTTCTGTATGCATTGGCACTTGAATTACTGCTACAGAAGGTGGAACAACTAAGGAGTATCCCTTTTGAACTGGGACAAGGAAGGGCAGTGTCGGTGTACGCGGAAGACTTCACCATCATGGTGTCAGATGCCTCTGAAGTGGAAACGGTCGGCTCCATTGTAAGAGAAAATGGGTCGGTTGCAGGGGCCAACATCAACGCCGACAAATCGGTGGGTTTGTAGTCGGGCTTCCGGAGAGGCAGGGACGAATGCCATTGGTTGGCGTCGTCGAACGCTGGACCGACGGACCAGTTAAACAGCTCGGGGTATGGTTTGATCCAGACCCCCAGGTTGATAAGAACTGGGACTAGGTGGGGAACAGGGTGGCCAGTCTTATCCAGAAATAGGCTGAAAGGTCGTGGAGTGATGGTGAATGCTTACATCGTCTCTGTTATCATTAATCGACTAACCGTCATGTTTTGTCCCGGTTACTGCTTGATCAGGTTGGAGCGTCTCTTAAATTCTTGTGGAAGGGACGCGTTCCAATGGTCAGGCGCTCAGCCTGTTACCAGCATCCTCTGAGTGGCGGGTTAGGTATACTGTGGCTCCTAATGCGCAGATACGCTCTTAGGTTACGCCACCTGCAACAATTTCTGGACGGCGAGCGTGTGTGGGCTCAGTTTGTGAGGCTCTTCTTTCCGCAGCTCGTCTCCTTGACGGAGTTGTAGTGCTCAGTAAAGAAAAGACCGAGATTGGGCGTCTGGCACCTAGAATGTCGTCAGGCGCACACGGACCTTTACTAGTCAGGCAATGGGATCGGTGGATGTTCCACTTTATAAATTTATAGGGGATTAGTGGAGGGGAAGGGCACCGACGAGACGAACTGGCTAGTCTGTTCCAGGGGACTCTCCGGTCGGGAACTATCATGGATAATTTCTAGATGTCCTTGGTCTCGCAGTGCTTCCGAGGAGGTGGGGGCCGCTACCAGTTCGAAATATAATCTACAGGCACGGATGTGCTGTTAGATGGGTTTGTCTGAGGTGCGCGCAGAGTAACGAAACTGCTCTGTATGCACTCGTTCAGTGTCCAGGCAGTGTCCAGGCATCTCTATCATCCTCCTCGCCACTTTTTTAACCTTTGTATGCTATGCATATGTCCCTTCTATTTCAGTGTATACCATGTACACCTGATTTCTTTCTTCCTTCCATTTTTTATCATTTCATTATATGTAAAACCCCACACTTTATGTCTTTGTATTGTCCCACTCATCCTTCGCCCTTGTAGCAAATAAATGAAATCTTCCTCCTCCTCCTCCTCATTATCATCATCATCATCATCATCATCATCATCATCATCATCATCATCATCATCATAATGTTTTTCAAAAGTTTCGTGCAAGTTTAAACCATACCGCCAAGTGCATCTTTCTGATCTTGAGGTGTGTGTGCAATTGTATTTGCACGCTATATCAGTTATTGCAATTATTATAACCAGTACCACCATCATAATCATCAGCACAATCATCAACATCATCGTCGTCATCGTCATCGTCGTCGTTATTGTCTTTATCGTCGTCGTCCTCATCAACAACAAATAAAGAGAGGGCAAATAAATATGAAGCTACACCGAACGCTAAACGTTTCAGAAATAATCATATATACTGTTTTTAGATTGTTTCCATTTGCAAGTAAGATTTATCTCCAAAGAAATAGTTTGGCATTTTAAATCAGCTTCTGTATTGCAAATCTGTCTGAGAGCTGTTTTTTCTTTACTTATAAATCAGAAGATAACGAATCTAAAAGCTTATATTTCCTTTTGTTGCTGTTGTTGTTCTCGTTGTTGTTTATATTTTGTTTCAGTCTTTATAAATGAACAAATTATAGTTAATCCATTTGTTTTTTTATTTGCTTTTTACTAAAATGAACCCTTTTTATATCAATAAAACCACTTCTGATTCCATTCCACGACAAACTATCTTCCCGCTTTTCTTGACTGACATCTACGCTATCTTTAGCTATTTTTCTTACTAGTATCACTGTAGTGCTAGCTTTTCGTGTACTCTTGTCCACAATCCACTTTCGCCAACAGCCAACTGAAATCCTTTTACATGCTACATTAATGACTCAACATGAACATAACATCACATTCTACTTTCTATCAACAGAAGAGTATACAATATGCTAAAAGACATAACAAATATTACAAAGGATTGTATTATATATACAAATACTGTGGATAGTAAAATAAACTAACTGGAGTTTTTCTACTCTCACGAAGATTAGCCGGCATTATTAACTGATAAAAGTGAATATAACATCCGCTAGGGTTGTATATCCCTACCAACCTAATTTGAAAATTTACCTATATATATATATATATATATATATATA
>JARUKP010000099.1:0-14248 GCA_029874955.1 Octopus insularis | reverse complement strand
AATAAATGTAAAAATATATGTTATTTTAAGCAAATATTTATGTATAAATTTCATAAGCGTTTATAAGGTTGGTCTTCCTAACTGTTAAAGCTGTCTCGTGATTTATTAGGAAACTGACATGTTCTTTTGACATTTTGTCAGATATATTTGTTTAAAAAAAATCATTTCTACAAAAATCTGATGCTCACATTTGAAATTTAATCTATTTTTTTTTCTAGTTCTTGCAGCTGCTATCACTGCTGCATCTGTAGCTTTGGCATATGCTGGCATTGAGATGTATGATTTGGTTGTTAGTACTAGTGTAGTAAGTATATTTTTTTAATAATTTTAACACTAATAGTCCACATTATGTGAAGGGCACTGGCAATAAATTGACCCTACTACTTATTAACTCCAAATGAAGGATGTCAACTCTAGTGGGATTTGAGCTAAGACTGTTAAAAGCCATAAGTGCAAAACATATAGTCTAACAGTCTACCATACTTGCCATCCATTCTCATAAGTATGTTTTATACAGTAATACAGTTACCTTTCGTCTAGATGCAGAATTGGTTTTCTAGGGAAGGAAATTGAATGAAAACAATTGAATATGAATGACATCTGACACTGTTGTAAGGAACAATCTATATTACTTAGTATAAATTGTCTTCATTTGTTCTTACTTCTGTACAAACCAATTTTCTTTTTACTTTATTTTAATGTTAAAATTAAGGCATTATCTACTACAGAAATTCTACCTGGGAGGAACTCAAATTTATCAAAATCTTAGAACTATTGCATTTCCCTCCTTTGTAGTTTATTTTATTGTGATGTATAAAAAATTTTGTGTATTAAACACAATAAATTAGATCTGTTGCTTTTATTAAATTTTAACATTATATTAAATATGGCTCAATAATATACTTTTAATGGATTTAAGTGCAGTGGTCAATCACAGAGTTGTATATTTGTGTCCCAGAATGATTGGCTGTCAAAATGTCATGAAATCTTTTAATATAACGACATACATTTCTTAGGGATACAGCAATTTTACTACTGCAACTGCTTTAACTTATTTGATTATAATTGATATTGAGTCTAATACTGTTAATGAAAGATAATAACAAGAATAATAATTTAAAAACAAAAAAAAATGTGGGGTAAAAATTTTAGAAAATTTTATTTAGGCTTTATGCCTACAAGGATTAAGGAAGGAAATAAAGTATGTGCAGATTAACAGCTATTATAATAATAATAATAATAATTGTTTCCAATTTAAACTCAAGGCCAACAATTTTGCAGGTTGGTACTTCATTTATCAACTCTGAAAGAATGAAAGGCAAAATTGACTTCAGTGGAATTTGAACTCAGAAAAAATACCACAAGTAAAATAAGCACCAGTTGAGCACTGAGGTTGATTTAATTGACTGGTCTCTCTCCCAAAATTTCAAGCCTTGCGTCTATAGTAGAAATAACTATAATAATTGTTGTTTAAGATGGCAAGCTGACAGAATTGTTAGCACTCCAGGACAAAAACACATAGCAGCATGTCATCAGTTTTTGTGGTCTGAGTTCAAATTTGTCTTTCATCTTTTCAGTGTCGATAAAATAAATACCAGTTAAATACTAGGGTCAAGGTAATCAACTTAACCCTTCCCTGATGTTGCTTGCTTTGTACCAAAATTTGAAATTATTACTTTTTCCATTTCTGATTTGAGCACAATGCCAGCAATTTTGAACAGAAGGGGTTAATCGATTCCCGCACTCAATTTTTTATATCATCAACCTTGGAGGGGTGAAAGGCAAAGTTGATCTTGGTAGGATTTGAAACCAGGTTTGCAAAGACTCAGAAGAAATGCCAATAAGCATTTTGTCTGACATGCTAACATTTCTGCCAGCCCATTGCTCAACACCCTAATAATAAAAAGTTATTGTGTCTAACATAGGTTCAAGGACAGAAATATGGAAGGGAATTAGTTGTTTAAATCAACTCAGTACTTAATCATATCACCACCTATAAGGATGAAAGATTAAGTTAAGCTCAGTGGGATTTGAACTCATAATGTAAAGAGCGACAAAAAAATACCGATGTGCTACCAGTTTTGTGAAAGCATCACTCTATATAGTAATTAATGGTAGCCACAAATCACTTCTGATTGGAAAGATCTTTTATCAGAATATTCCATAAACTAGCGCGTGATTTGAGAGAGATAGACACTTATGGCTAGTAATTTAAGAACATGACAAACCTCAATTTTGTTAATGTTTCCTAAATATGGTATTGTTGAGAAATTTTATTAAATTCCAGTTATTCATGTTGATTTAAGTATTGTTCTCAAAATGTCTCCTTTTGACATTTTTTTTCTTTATTCTTTTGCATTCATATTTTATGATTTGGACAAGTGTTTGTACAGCTCTTGTATCATAGCTAAGCGAATATAATGCTGAATTTTATTCTACTACATTCTTAACAAGTTATTATTATTATTACTATTCATATTTATTTTATGTATTTATATTTATACCAACATAAGCACAGGCATTGCTGTGTAGTAAGAAGTTCATTTCCCAACTACATGGTTTCGGATTCAGTCCTGCTGCTATAGTCTCAGGTCAACCAAAACCTTGTGAGCAGATTTGGTTGATGGAAACTCAAGAAACCTTGTATATGTGTGTTTGTGTGCGTGTGTGCGTATGATGTGTCACTGTCATGCAAGTGGTGTCTTTCGTTTCCAGTCTTCTGAAACACATCTGGCCATGGGGAAACAGATGAAGGTTAGTGACATGAAGGGCATAAGACAATAGAAAATCTGCCTCAACAAATTCCATCAAGTCCATGTGAGCTTGATAAAATAGATATTAGACAAGGAAGATAGAAATATAAGCATCTGGTAGACAGGAATTCTGATGTCTCCCTTTTGACACCCTACTGTAATTTCCACCATATTACATGATTTCAACAAGGTCTTTTTATCACATACCTTACATTCACAGACACTTCTATATTATAGATCATATTAATCATACCGAATAATATTTCGATTTAATTTTCTGGTAAAAGTAATTTGGGGGATAAAATTTTAGGGGTCTTTTATGTATACTTTATACCTACAGTAACCTTTTAGCATTCAGATTATCTGTCAAATGCAATGCTTATTCATTCACATTATTTTGAATTAACCATGAATTATCTTGCAACTTCAAGATTATGAAGATGTATGTGATTGTTTATTTTTAGAGTAACATTGTAGGGTTGGTGTGAGAGGCCAGATTGGGCCGGTTTGAACGTAAAACATCTAGAATATTTGGGCCAGATATGGCTGGTTCAAATGCTAATGGGTTAAGAGATAATCTCTATGTATGTAGTTTTTGAAACACAGCTTAAGAAAAGATTCTTTTGTTTGAATGACATCATATTGAATGAGTTTCCTTGACTTTTAATTGGGTATATGAAATTGTAGTGTAGAAGAATTGTGCTCATTATTGGATTTTCCTTTGGTATATTTGTATCATCCATTTACATAACTTTTCTTTTAAGCGTATTTCCAATAAATGCATCTTATTGGATCCAAGCAGAGAAGAAGAGTTCAAACCACAGGTATGTTGTTTTTCCAAATTGTTCCTCACTTTTATAAATGATTCTTTTGTTTTCTTTCTTTTATCTTAATCTTTCTATAAAATCCATTATGTAAATTCTGGATATACTAAATATGTACCTCAAACATCCACAAAGTCAAAAAGCTGCAAAACGATAATTGAACATGGTTCCTCAAATGTTTGGGGATATCCTTAGAAGTAGTACATAGCTTCCATTATCTTGATAAGTAAGTTAGCATTGGGGGAGGATTCTCTGGAAGCATAGTCACTAGAATAAGAACAGGCTGGGCAAAGTTCGGAGAGTTACTATCTTTGTTGGTAACAAAGAGCCTTTTCCTCAGAGTGAAAGGCAAATTGCATGATGGCTGTGTTTGGACAGCTATAGCTGTGAAATGAGCTGTTTCACTGCAGAGGACATATGAAAGCTTGAAAGAAATGAAGGCAGCATGCTCTGCTGGATGTGCATTATCAGTATACATGTATGATGGAGTGTAAGTATTTTAAAAGAAAAATTGGGTGTAAGAGGTTTCAGATACAGTGTACAAGATATGGTCATGTGATGTGTAAGGATGAAGACAGCTGATAAGGTGTGCATGGATGAGGACAGTTGCATAAGGAAGTGCTGATTTCTGAATTGTGGAGAGAAACTGGAAAAGATAGACCTAAGAAGACAGGGGATGAAATTGTGAGAAGTGATCTTTGGATATTTAGCCTCCCAGAGGAGATGATGAGGAACCAAGACTTCTGACAATTTGCTGTGCTTGAGAAGACACTTCAAGCTAAGTAAAATTGTAGCAGGCCATGCTCCCTCTTACACACACACATTCCTCTGTTTAAATTCCCCTGCAGTCCATCCTCCCTCCATCACCACACCACCCATTATCACTACCCACTATCCACTGCAGGCCCTTCCTCTCCCTCACATGCCTACCTGCACACTGTCTGTACTCCCACATATCTATCATACCCTCCCACCAGCCATTCTCACCATCCACTTGCTACAGTTACCTCTTCCCCTTCTTTAACCCTTTTGTTAGCAACCTGGCTGAAACCAGCTCTGGCTCTGTAGTACAACACTGGTGTTAAGCAGATAAGAGATGAATCATTCATGTATATAGAATATCAATATAAGACAAATAATATTTCCAGAGGATTTAGAATCTATTCATCTCAGTCAGGTATATTGAGGTCAGTGGTTACATGTTTTCTGTTTATAGACTCAAAGAAATCCTTGTAACACATCAATTCTTGATTGGTTATGCGTTTGGTTGTTTCATTTCTGTCTTTATATTTACCTCCTTTATTTTGATACTGACTTAATAAATTTTTTTAAAAGGCATAGCAGCTGTGTAAATTTCTAGCTTTCAGAGTTCAACTGCTCTTGCCTATGGGAGAAGTAAACCAAAAAATACTTGAGTTAAATAGTTAGGTTACAGTTTGCTTCCCAGTGGTACAAGATAAAGCTATGTAAAATCTGGTGAATTACAGACCTGTCTGGCACATTGGTTCAGGATCTTAAAGCAACAATGGTAAGAACAAGAGCACTGACATGAGAGTTAGATATTGCTTTCAAATTTTGGCACAAGGCCAATGATTTTGGATGAGGGGTTAAGTCAATTACATTGACCCCAGTGTTCAACTGGAGTCAATGTAATCAACTGGTATCAACTGCCCTGCCTTTTAAAAAAAATTATTAAGTCAGCATCAAAATAAAGGAGGTAAATATGAAGATAAAAACGAAACAACCATGTACTTAACCAATAAAGAATTGATGTGTGTTGCAAGGATTTCTTTGAGTTTATAAACAGAACAATTTTATCGACCTTGAAAGGATGAAAGGCAAAGTTGACAGCAGCAGAATTTGAACTCAGAACATAAAAATGGGCAAAATGCCACTAAGCTTTTGGCTTGGCCGGCTAATAACAAGGGTGTTATGTATTGTTAATGTCATAGATACTACATTAGTTAATGGCTTTCGGTCTCATTCACTTTTGCAGAATGCATTCCTAAATAAAACAGTACATCTTTTGGTTAAACAATATGACCTATGGTACTATATTCCCATTTCATAAGGTATTAGAGAAAATAATGAGCTTCAAACTGGTAATTTCACTTATTCATATTCCAAACTTATTCAGCCTACAATTTACGGGCTGCATACATTTTGTGACTTGCCATGCTATGATGAATAACTTTTCTTTAAAACAATGTATCCCTTCCCATTTACCTAGCTGTATAGTTCTGTATGCAGATATCTTCAGTTTGAAATCTTTTGGTTACAAGCTTTCATTTCATAAATTTCTCTTTTTAAATTATTTTTTCAGAGCAAAAGCACGCATCAAACTTCAAAAAGACTCCAAAAACATGCCCAAAGCACAAAGAGATGCTAAATTACATGATCTTCATAAAAGAATTCGGGTACTTATTAATTTTCTTAATTGATTATACTTTCATATTGTTATATTTTATAGCTAGCTTAAAAGCAGCACTCCATGTGGACTTTTAGGCTAGTTCCTGCAGAGGGCTAATTAGACCTTTGGCCCAAAACTAAAGACAGCAATAATAAAACATTTATTCATATCCTACCATCTCAGTTTTATATCACAGAGTATCACATTTGGAGAATTTTGTATTGCTGTGACAATTTGAGATCACTGTAAAGCAGCAGGATGAACAACATTCTTGGTTGACAGACAGAATGCTGCATTTATTGTTGTACGTAACAGAGGTAATTGTCACAAAGTTTTGGTGTTGAATTCAAAACATTTTCTGATACAGAATGTCGTGGTTATTATTATTGCTAAGGGAGGTTACTCTAGTAAATCATTTGAAACCTTATGGTCACTTTACCTGCTATATATATATATATATATATATGTATATAGCAGCTCAAATGCTCTTACAGCAGATCTCAATGCTGGATGGGATGTTCAAGAACCAAATGAAGGTCAGATTTTCAATCTTGGGATCATTCTGATTCCAAAAAGGTATCATGTATCTATGTAGAGCAAATGTCGACTGAGATACAAGGGTTCCAGATGGACGGACAAACAGAATTTCACATTTATTTATATAGATTATAATCAATGATGATGATGATGATTTATAATTATAATTTTCTTAGCAATCTGTGTTTTGCACTTAAAGTAGACACATTTTTGAAAGCCTTATAACCTGTAGTATTCATCTCAAAAAGTGTCTCTTGTAGACATGGTGCAAAAAAACTCTAAAATTTATCAGTAGCAACCAAAAGCAGTAGTGGTGGCATTGCTAAATACGGATTTTTGCTTCTTGGGGCTTCATTAATAGTAAGTAACCACTGGCAACTGCATACTGGTTACTTGCTACTGATGAAACTTGAAGAAGCATAAATATATATTTAGCAGCGTTGGATGATTTTCATCTACTGTTGAAATATTCTGAGTTTTTTAACACTGTCAAACAAGAGATGCTTTCACAAGATGAATACCACAGTTTATAAGGCTCTCAACAGTGTATTTACTTTAAGTACAATACTCTTGAACTAATGTTGCTTCTCTCACTAATAATAATTTTTAAAAAAGTTTCTTAATTACATTTTAACTGGTATAAAATATTTTTGTTTTTATACACGAATTATTGTAGAAATTAAAATTTCTCTTTTTAGAAGATGAATCATGTTGATGGTTTAGTGTTGTTAAAGCAAATTAGGTAACTTTGAGAGCAGTGTTTTTCTTAACTGTATTATTTATTGTGTTCAGGACATTCACTTTAAATTGGAAAACAAGTATTTATCGTTAACATTAGCTAAAAATAATAACACATAACATCACTACTCGTACAACTAATAATATCAGTATTATTGTTTTGAAATTAACGCAAAGAGCTGCATCTGAATATTTCGTAGTTTTAAAATCAAACCCTCTCAGAATCAGTTTTGTCTTACATCTCCCTAAGGTCTGAGCTGGTATTCTCAAAAGCATGAAATGTGACTCATATTTCCTATTCTACTCATATTATTTAACCTTCCTTTTCTCTTTGCCATCAGAATTAGAACAATGGAAGCAAGCAATTGTATATCCCATACCCTTAAAAGAGATCTTTCTGGTCTTGCTAATTATTACTCTATTTCTCTTACTCTCAATGTACAGTTTTAAAATAACAGATATAATCATTGACAATCAGATCTTACAGTATCTTCATTATCACATCTTCAAAGTGATCAATGTGGTTATAAAACCTTTAATCTATACAAAACAAATAATTTCAACCTTTAGAAAATTGTGCAAAATTAAAGGTATATCATCTGAATCTGAAACATTTCCTTACCAGATAAAACCTATTGAATTTCTTACAAAATCCACACTTGTGTCTTACCCAAACTTTATACCATGTGTTATATATAAACTTTCTGGCAAAAGTTTACACCATACAAAACTTCATATGCCCATATGTTTAACTCCATTCAGTATCATCCAATTTTTCAAACTTCAAATTAACCTAAACTATCTTCTACTTACCCCTTCATCATCATCATCATCATTTAACATCTGTTTTCCATGCTTGGCCTGGATAGGATGGTTTGACTGGAGCTGGCTAGGAAGAAGATTGCACCAAACTTCATTGTCTGTTTTGGCATGGCTTTTATGATTAGATGCCCTTCCTAACACCAACTACCTTTTAGAATGGACTGAGTACTTTTTATGTGCCACCAGCACCGAGGTCTGTGTCCACATAAAAGACCACACAACAAACTTCACCAACTGTAATTCATGAAAACTTTTGCAAAACCATAGTCATTCTTTAGTTTCACTGATTAACCCTACCATGCCATGAACCCATTATAGTGGGAATAGCTGAAATGTAATCTCTAGCAGATTCCCGTTAAAGCTGTAATGAACAACACTCATAGAAAAAGAAGATAAAATACTAAAAATAGTCAAACAATCACTTTGCAGCTTTGAGTCAAGTCTGTTTATGATTTATTGTTAATGCTGTATCCCATAGTTGTTGTCTACTTTTGTTTTTAATGTTAAAAAATGGGTTTTTTGCAATGAAATGAGCATATGATGAACCCAGCACTTCATCTGGTAAACAAGCAGAGCCTAGACTCTTTGCAGCTAAGGAAACTATTTATTCTTCAGATGAAGTGTTTACCCTTATGCATGCATAATTTTTTTTTGTGATTTTGCCCATTAGTTTGCCTGCAATCGTTATTCTTGAGCTGTCTATGCAACTATGTACCTTTTTTTGCTCAGGAATCCAGATGGAGGGTAAGGGGCTTGGGTTTGAAAACCACAAATAAAATCTCTCAAATTATGCTAAGTAATATTGCTGTATAATTATAGAATTATTCTTCTCTTTCATCTTGTGTTGTGTTGTCATAGTTTCCTTTTTGTCTCAATATCTTGTAGTCTGTGTCTAATGAATGCAGTCAGATAGGTGATAACCGCCCTCTTTCATTCTGTCAGTTTAGTCCAGATTCATCTATGCTTGCCGTGGCATCTTGGTAAGTAGACAAAATTCCTCTTCAGTGGCAGTAAAGATTTTAATTTTTTTTATTTCTGTGTTACATTTATCTTTACCATATCATCATATTTAGAGCTATTTCTATAAATTTAGGTATTGTTTGCTAGAAATTTTGTAGTTAAATGTCCTATTGCTAACCAGTCAGGAGTTGAACTTAATGTGAACAGGCAGGCTGTTAACTTCATTTTTTTTCCCAAAATCAAGAAATGAGCTTAGCAGTGCAGTTCTACTCTACAGGGGTTCACTAAATGCTGACAGCTCTGTCTAAGTTATGACATAATAAAACTAAAGATTTTATTAATTACTGATGATGAGTAATGGTAAACATTATCATTTGAGTTAGTGTTGATTTTCTTTGAATTATCTTTTCTGATTTTGGCTATTTAATCTCTTATCTATTATTCAGGTCTGGTTTATGTAAACTTTGGTCTGTCCCTGACTGCAGTTTGATCCGTACTCTCCGAGGTTTGTAAATTTTAAGTGTACACACACACACACATCATAAACCATCATCATTTTGACATCCACTTTCTGATGCTTTCATGGGCCAGAGAATATGTTGAAGTGGATTTTCCACCGCTGGACGCTCTTCTTGCTGCCAACCCTCACCTATTTCCAAGTAAGGTAATATTTCCCCATGACCAGGCATGTTTTCAAGGAAAATTGGAAACAAAGGACACTGTATGTATGATAGTGGCACTCATAACTATCACATGATGTCAAAGAAAGATAGTAACACCCACACATATGCACATGCACACAGGTACACACACGCACAAACACATATGACTGGCTTCTTTCAGTTTCTGTTCATCACATCCAATCACAAGGCATTGGTCAGCCTGGGACTATAGTAGAAGACACTTACCCATGGTGCTACACAGTGGGACTGAACCTGAAACCATGTGGCTGGGAAGTAAACTTCTTACGACACAGCCATGTCTGCTCCTATTAGCTGCTTCTGTCTTTTACAAATCTGAAAAATGATTGTAAAATGTTACAAGGAAGAATGCAACTATTGAACAGTGATTCTTGTCATTATCTTGTCAATTTGTCACTCTTTATTTACAGGCCATAACTGTAACGTAGGAGCAATTGTGTTCCATCCTCAAGCAACTCTTACTATGGATGATGCAGCTTGCTGTCTGGCTTCTTGTGGACAAGATGGCACAGTAAAACTCTGGAACCTTATAAGGTAGTATTTGTTTATGGGTATTTATTATCTACACTGTCTATGCACTACATGATATTTTAGATATTTTTAATTTGGTTCAAAAGTCAGACAAAATCCTAAAAAAAAGTAGGCAGGTTGCACTTTTGGCTTTTTCACTTTACATTGTAAAGTATTGTTATGTAGCTCATATTAGTTCTAATCAATCAAACTCTGGCAGAAAAGTAAGTATTCAAATTTTTTTTAGTTCTGTAAATCATTATTCTGAAAACTAAAGTATACTGAAGTGTTTGGTTTTGTAGAACATTATTTTTTGAATTTTGAAGCAAATATCGTTTTTCAATATTTTGTTGAAGTGTCATCACATTTGCATGTAACCTGTTTTGTACAGTGAAATAACTCACTTCAACACTGCTGGAATCTATATCTATTTAATGACTTAGTACCTGATGCCATCTAACAATAATTAATTATTGATAGCATTTTTCTATGTTTCATTTAGTGATGAACCAGTAGCTGATATTGAAGGCCATGCTCCATACCGAGTGTCTAGACTGGCTTATCACCCTTCTGGAAGATTCCTTGGAACCTGTTGGTCAGTTATATTCTTTATAAACTGAGATTTTATTTTTTTTATATATCACAAGTAAATGATAGTCTTATGTTCAACTCCACTATATAGTACTTTAGGAAAGTATCTCCCACCATAATTTTCATACAGAATACCAATAAAGCAGTGCATTCAAAAATAAACTACCTAATGGTCTTTATTTTGCATGAGTTGCATGGTACTCCCTTATCACTCTTTCTATCTGAAAAAAAGTGAACTAATGATTGGCTCATTAAAAACTATTGTTCACAAAATATATGGTATAAATAAAAATTTTTTTCTTATTGAAATAGTGCTGCTCTTAACATATATCCTGGACAATGGTAAGCTCCTTTTAACTACCATAATCTTTTCTTATTATTTAACATTTTAGCTTACTCTTCTTCCTATTTTCATTAGTGAGTAATTCTCCAAGCAGCTTGTCTCCATAAGAATACACAAATAGCCTGGTAACTTTATAATATGTATGATGTGGCTGAAAATATATTGCAAGCTGATGATAATAGTTAATGTTACAAGAGGATTTTATGCAGATATTGGAGTTGTAGGTCTGATAGATAAAATAGCACAGAACACTGGAGATTGGCTCTCAGTCTAAGCTGTAGACAAAATAGGTAGAGGATAGCAATGATGATAAATGTTTATTATTGCTGTTATTACAGTTTATTAATGTCTTTAATATTGTAGTTTTGACAATTCTTGGCGACTTTGGGATCTGGAAGTACAAGAAGAAATTCTTCATCAAGAAGGACACAGTAAACCTGTCTATTGCATTGCTTTCCAGAAAGATGGTGCTCTAGCAAGTACAGGGTGAGTGTGCAAGTTTATTTAAGTCCATGTTTTCACAAATACTAAATGCAAGAAGCTTCTTTAGATTTCTCTTCTAATAAGTAGGTGGTAGTGAATTTTTTTTCGAGGTTGATTCTCTGTCTAGTTCATGTTGAGTGTGAGAGTTTTCTTTCAAAACAGTGTTCCTGTAATTACAAGATATGAGTGAGTTACTTTTTAATAAAGCTACTGCTTTGGAATATACAAGTGAGTGAGTAAGTTAGTTTGTTTAACAACAATACTCTGATGTATATCAGGTAAGAGGGATCTTAAGTTGGGTGTTTATAATGCATAAAGACATAATAAGGCCTGAGTGTGATTGATTCCTTAAGATTATGCTTTAACAAGTACAGAGTGAGAAAGTATCCCTGGAGTTGTAAGTAATTTTTTAATCTTCAGTTTGTCAGGCAGATTGTTTATTCACAACAATTTTTTTTAAAAAGCTAAGTTGATGATTCTTCCTTTTGACTGCTTTTTTTGAAACAGTGAGAGAAGGTATCAGCAAGAATTGTGCAGTTTTGTCTCTACTGTTGTGAAGAGAACACTTGTTTGTTTCTCTGTTGGGGTGTGGAGTTATCCCAAAGTACGGTATGTAAAATGGAGGTGTGTGTATTCCAGTACACTCAGCTGGCAAAAATGAGTAATCCTATGACAGACTGGTGTCCCGTCCAGGTGGGGAATATATACACCATGGAAACGAGGACACTGGCCCTATAAGTCTAGATTACTTGGGAAGGAACTTTACTACTATAATTAAATGAAACCTTAAATCACAACTTTTCAAAAAAAGGTGGGATGTGGTTTGATGTGTTCAATATGATGGTAAGGAGAAATCAAGCTTCAAGAAATGTCTGTCATTGACCTCTTGTTTTTTCATCTTGACTATTCTATATGTTCACAGGATAAGCTACAGCACCATCACTTCGTAAAAAATGTATGTATGGTGCTTATAGAGGGTGATCTAAAAAGAAAACTCTAGAAAATACTTCTCAAAAACATCTCAGAATAGAAATTAGAAGAATATTGCCAGATCAGAAGCTGTTGTGTCTTCAATACCTTCCAACCACAATCATCACATTAGTGTAACTCTTTATTTCAAATTGTGTTCTCGATTGATTTCTTATTTTTCTATCTTCTGTATCATTTTACTGATAAAAAAAATTATATCATGCACAATTTTGTGAATGCCCACTTAATAAACGAGAGTTATAAACAGTACTTTTTTTTAAACAATATTGTATTTTTGTATTAAACCCTGCTTCAATGCAGTCTGTTTGTCACCAGTGAATGGAGAAATACGGTATAGGAACAGTATGAATATATTTTACAAGATAATAATGATACTTGAATTTTTTTCTAATGCAGTGGTGTAACATCCTATCATATAAACAATATTTGAAAGTGTTACCAGACTAAGGATGGGTTAAGAACAATTAGATGGTGGTAGGGGTTGAGTTTTCAATAAGGATGGGCAGTATTTTTAATTTGTAAAGAAACAGAAGGAAAAGAAAACTGCTCCTGACAAGCAGGTTGGTTGTGTGAGGTTAGTCTTGTTTCAAGTTTAGTAATTGTTGAAGATATTTGAATGACAATAGCTTCTGTGCAAGCTTATTCAGAAAGCACTTTGCATAATGTTTAATACTTGGGTGATTTGGGTGAGGAAATGTTTGTATAATGACAAGAGATAAAAGAAATGAATATTGTTAGATAAAAACAGGTGCAAGCTAGTCTCCAATAGTGGAATTACAATACATTATAAAAATGACTTTGACTTATGTAAGAATGAAAATCATTTATTTGTATAATAATTAAAATCATAAATGATATGCTACAAATATAACCTTTGCATGAGCAGCATAATAAATGTTATTATTATTGCTGTTGCAGTTCTTATCTATTAATAGCTGCGACTTAAAAAGCATCCAGTCCATACTGTAAAATGGTTGGCATTTGGAAGGGCATCCAGCTGTAAAAATCCTGCCAATACAGTCCCAGAAGTCTGGTGCAGGCTTCTGCCTGGTTGGCTCCTGTCACACTGTTCCATTCATGCCAGCATGGAAGATGGATGTTAAATGATGATGAGGATGATGATTTGTGTGTGTGTATGTGTATATGTATGTATATATTTCTGTTTCTATGCTTCTCCTCCTATTCATTCTCAGAGGACTTGATGCTTTTGGAAGAGTTTGGGATCTTCGGACTGGTCGATGTGTAATGTTTCTTGAAGGACATCTTAAGTCTGTGTTAGATATTGATTTCAACAGTGATGGGTGAGTACTATATTTTTTTTATAAGACACTGTATTGATGTATTGGAATGACTTATTGTATTGCTGTATTGTAAAGATGTAGTTTAGAAATGGAAATATATTTTGTACATGTTATATTGGATATATAAGAATATACATATCACTCACATGTTATACAAATGTATTATAAACATATATATAATAATATATATATGTGTGTGTGTGTGTGTGTGTATGTATA
Source organism: Octopus insularis (assembly GCA_029874955.1). Classification (NCBI taxonomy): domain Eukaryota; kingdom Metazoa; phylum Mollusca; class Cephalopoda; order Octopoda; family Octopodidae; genus Octopus; species Octopus insularis. The sequence goes on along the minus strand of JARUKP010000099.1, from coordinate 66 downwards.
TATATATATATAAGTGTAATATATATAAATGTATGTGTATTTTTTCAATGTTTACAAATAACATGG
>JARUKP010000098.1:0-14252 GCA_029874955.1 Octopus insularis | reverse complement strand
CACACGCACGCACTCACACATACAATTTATTGAGATCAACTTCGAAAACATAGAGGAATTCAATGTCGAATTTTGAGAAAATACGACACGGAAATTGAATAAGATATTAGAAGAAAACGAATGATAAGGGCTACACCATCTGTAAATTACATAGGCTATGATAAAACAGGAGGAGCAGCAAGTAGTGCTTTATACAGCAATGTCTGTTTCAACAAAATTTCCCACCCATCTGAGCTTTCAGATGAATTACGAAATATATTAAAAATTCAATTAATATATGTGTGTGTATGCATGTCTGTGTGTGTGAGTGTGTGTGTGAGAGAGTGTGTGCGTGTGTATGTATGTGTGTGTGTATATGTAACGCCTATATGCTAACACACACGAGAATGTTGTTAGGAAAGATTATATCAGATAAATGATGATGATGAAAGCTCCAAATTAATTAATGAATTTGTTAACTAGTTAGAAAAAGGATTTATCTTTGTAAACTGAGGATATCACAAGAATGCAATATTAACATTCCTCCTTGGAACGAGAAATTATTCTTTGTAAATAAACTACTACCTCCTCGGTATTTCAGGGTTTAAATTAATACATAATTCTAAAATCTTGCACTCCTTAAACGGTTAGCCAACACTAATGACTATGCATACTATATTGATATCGATTTGGTAAGCATGCGATAATGAATCGAGTGATTACACTATGCAACGAGGGACAACTTTGGTAATTTCTTTTTTCTTTTCGAATTTTCACTGTCCTGGAGTAAAATGACAAAATAACAATGGTGTCTAATTTAGGCACTAGGCCTGCTGTTTCAGAGGCAGGAGCTGGTTTTGACTGGCAATTTATTTTGTCTACCCTGAAAAGTTAGAAGCGAAACTGAACTTTGTTGCACCTTAAACCCAGAATTTACAGAATCGAATAAAGTATCGTATCGCATTTAATAATTCTGGCAATCCACCGCTATATATATAATGCAATAATAATATTAAGAAGCTGGTCGTTAATTCTTAAAGATATCTGAATCATATAGCAGGAACTACGAAACATTAATATTTTTAATTACGGAGAATGTGTAATTCCGAATTAAGTTTGTGCCAAATTCATTTCACTCATGTCATTTAATGTACAGTATTATCCACAGGGGAAACGAAAATATGATATAAGATAATTGCGAGAACATTTGCTTCGGAAAGGCTTGGATGTAAGATCTAATCACAATCAATACACGCGGGCATACGCACATACATTCACACACACACACACACACAAGCATCTACACACACACACACACACTCACAAGCATCTACACACACTCACACACACACAACAGGCCAACACAGACAAATGCTTATCGTCTCAGGGGATTTTATTGAACGCAATTTGCTGTCTGATACTTATTTAATCAATCTCTAATTAATGCATATCTATTTCGAAGTAGGCGTTACTTGGCCGGATACACACCACTAGATAGTATTGCTCGATATACCGAGATAAGCCTGTCTGTGTGTGCTTCTCTGCCATATCCAGCATAACGTAATTACTATCTGTTACATAACCCCAAACGCTAAAAACACTAAAGTTTAAATTGATCACTGCTAATAAAATATTATGACTATGAACTACATCAAGCTAAATAAGAGATACTTTTAACCTTAATACAAAAGGAAGGTATATAGAAATAATTAAACCAGACCCAGTTCCATATCAGAAAATGAAAGAACATTAAACCAACTAGAACTAAAATTTATTATAAGATCAATATGCTGCAGGCGGTAAGAAAACAAAATCATTGTAAATCGAGCCAAGTTGAACGCCTGCAAAAGCCCAAAAGCATAACAATATCAGCAATTATATCTATGTCGTAAACAGATGTAGACATCCTGTCAGCAACTACTCTTAAGTTTTCAGTACCAATGAATAGCATTCTGCAGCAGTATCAACAACATCAAAATATATTTAACGCGCTCTACGAATTACAAAAAGGTGATTTAAAAAATGCTAGCCAAATCTACTTTTGGTAAAACTTATGATTTCCCACCAATATGTAACACTTGTTTCAATCATCTTTGGTTTCAGAACTCACGAAAATGTCTCTTTTTCAGTTCTTTCATTCAGGTAGCACTTCGTTTCTGCCATCTAACTTCGACACGTGGAAATAAATGTATTGAAATATATGACGGATTAGAATCACCGACATTCCCATAATTCAAATACTAGCTGTACAAAGTTTACAACACATCAATTCATGAATTCATGGGATTTAAACATTCATATTTCCCTATTCATTAAAAACATTAAGTATTTCTCTAGGTTACCATTTATGGGCTCGCAAGCCCTAATCTCTGATTTAGTTTACCTGAATCGGGTGTTGTAACCCCCAAAATATCTAATTACAACAAAAAAGTACAGAGCAATTGACTTTTTCCTTTTGTTTCCTTACTCATTGTTCTGGCTTATGTATATACAAATATATATATATATATATATATGTATGTATATATTCCAAAAAGGAAAAGGACAAAAAAGAACAACAACAAAAACAACGACGTGAGGACGTAATACAGATTGTGTAACTAGGCGCTATATTGCATTATTGCTTTCACTTTGTTCGAAGACCAATTATGCAGTGGGTTTCTTAACATAATGATATGCATACAGGAAATATGATGCAATTGACTAAGTTTAAACTTTCTCTTCAAAACATCATGTTTGCTGTGAATTATGCTCCTGGGTCATCTAAATGAATCAATAAGTTTATGAGCGGAAAAAAATATCAAAATCAGTGTACTTCATTTATTTCTATGCTTTTTGGGGAATGTGATTATGATGTTTTATCATTGAGCACAAGACATGAAATTTTGGGGGAGCGGGCTAGTAGATTACAACGACACCAGTGCTTGGTTGATACTTCATTTGCCGTTCCCCCGAAAAGATATATAAGTCGACTTGAACTCGGAAGGTAAAAAGCAGACGAAATACTGGTGAGCATTTTGTTCGGTGTACTAACTCTTCTGCCAGTTCGTCCCTTGACAATAACTAATAATATGGATAATGAAAAGAGACGTGAGATGTGCTCCAAATCATAGTAGCAAACTACGCTGTCGAAGTAGTGTTTTGTCGTATCCATTGTATTAAACTGCATCTCGCATTACAATATATCAAGCGTGTGGTATTAGAAATGTCTGAAATATCACACGCTGTGCTTTTTTTTTTCACCTCACATTATAACATCTAATTTCAGTTCATACTAATTTAATATATGTGTAATATTTTACAATTTTCTCTACAGCCCCTTCTGCATAATGGATAGTTGCTTCCAGCAGATTAGCTACTGAAATACTTTCTGAAAACTTCAGTCACACAAACGTATCTAAATTCAAAGATAGATAGTTATTTAAAACTATCTTAGAAAAGGAAAAAAAAAAAAACATCATTAATATCTTCGTTTAATGCTTAATTAATCAACATAGCCAATCAAGACTTAATATAACCCAATAATTTCTAGCACTTCTTGTATTACTAATTAACAGTTTGATACTTTCTAATCATCACTTGATTAGCAATTATTTTCATAGTTAATTAAATTGCAAGATAATTCACGTATCAGTAGTCATTGTAGTGAATCCAAAGTATTTTTTCTGACCAAGAAATATTTCTCTTCAGGTTTGTACAATATTTCAAAGCTATATTTAATATAAAAATAATAAATGTTAGATATACTCATTACACTGAGACAGATGTAAAATGACTGTGTATGCGATAATGTATGGGACTATAATATCATGAGTCACGTAAATTCAAATGCATGGAAAGTGTTTCATTAAATGATGGATGTTCGGTTAAATGTAGGAAATAGGGAGCATCTATGTTTATTTATTGCAGTGAGTTCAGATGAAATCATTAAACTCACAGTATGTATATTTACATACAGAAAATGTCAGTTTCCCCCGGACAAATATGCTGACATGGTTGCTATTTTAGGGAGTTAAGCTCTAGCATTGTCAACGCTGCAAAAGTTGGGCAGCTGAATTTAGGAGTGGAAGGGAGAATTTTAAATATGGGGTGGCAATTTTATGACGTCCAACCACGTGCTAAACTGCCACCCCGAAGAAAATATTGATTGTGTTCCGCACATGGTGATAGATAATAGGAAATTAACCAACGCTAATTGCCAAGTACCAAAGCTATTAGCATTTCCCGTAAAAGAGATGAGAATATTCTGTACAATGAACTTGAGATGTGGAAGATTCTTTTTTGGTGGGTGTCACGCCTTCTAACACCTGATCAAAAGGGTACATCACGGGAAATCTGACATTTTTAAAGCAGGTATAGCTGGTTTATTTGAGCGTCTCCTATACCAGGATGGGTGTTGGATTCGTCATTTTGAGGCTCAGACAAAGGGACAATCCATCTACTCATCTACTCCAAAGACGGCTAGGCTCATTTCATCTGCAGGGAAGTTGGTGGCTGCGGATGCAAAAGGCATTTCATTTATTGACTACATTTGAAAGGGTCACACAGTCAATGCAATGTACTATGCCACCATAGTGAGACAGTTAAGAAAGATGATCAAGATCAAATGCCCAGAAAAACTGATGACATGTTTTGTTTCTTCAGGATAATAATCTTGCACACATTCATTGGTGTCAATGGCTGCTGTGCGTGACTGTCGCTGAGAACTAGTTTGACCAGCCTTTCTATTTTTTCCGATTTAGTTCCATCTAATAATCATCTGTTCTCCAACATGAAAATACACTTGGCTGGGAACAATTATCTCAGTGATTATGACGTTTTGTGTCTTGTTGATGACGTTTTAGAAAATAAAATGAAAGCTTCTTCGCTAACTCAGCCAAGCACTGCAACATCGACGGAGGAAGTGTGTGCACGACAAGGAGGACTACAATGAAAAATATACCTCATTCGGTCATATTACACGAGAATATCTTGTTCAGACAATGAACTTTTCAACCGATTCTCTTATTTTCGCTTCTATCTATCTATTGTTCCGACCAGATCACGTAATAACATGTGGGTTCCCTCGTTTGGCATATATGAGTTTTGTTGTACAACCCAATGTCAACCCTGATTCTACAACACTATTGTTTACTGGTTGTTGAACATATAATGTGCGAAGGATGCATTTTATCAGCTATACGTTGTTTCCGTATTATTTAAGAGCGCTGTTGACATTCTGTCATCAAGCATTCATATAACGTCAAACACAACAATATGCATGTATTTGACATTCTTTACCATCGTGAGTATTTTTATGTCCTTCGGTAATATCTAGTGGTAGCCATAGGAAAAGCAACCGACTGAATGCATGCAAAATATTTCATCTGTTTTCCTGATAGATTTATAGTTGGTACGAGCATATCAACAGATTGAACTTTTTCCGTGATCAGATGCTTTTGTTCACGTGTTTAGATGATCAGTAGGTGTGAGCTGGAATGAAATGCATTGCTACTTTATATTTTTATTGTGGAATGATTAACGGACAAAGTAGGAGAGGCATAACCTGTGATGGATGTGATGTAGAGTTGTTTATCATTGTTAATGTTTCTTTCTTAATGTCAATAGCGTCCATTAGCGCAAGTTGTGCATATGTTTTCTGTAGATTTCTTTAATTTTTTTTCTTGTGTGGTATACTTAAGTTATTAATTCTAATTGCTTGCTACATTTCATATTCATATATGAGTTTGCCAGATGGACTACAGATGATGTGCTTAGTTATGTTGTTGTTGAACAAATTCTCGAAGTGAACTGGGTAGCTTTGGGGAATATGTGCCGCACTGGCTCGCAAAATGACGAAATGACACAGGATTTATGTCAGTTGCTCGAGACTATGTGTATGTTTTGAAGGCATGGAAGAAAGCTGTGTATAGTGGAAAATACCTGTGAAGTATCCTTGTGAAAACTACACAGTTTGGCTACTCGTCTGCCAGAGGAATATGTTGCTTCTTCATTTGCTAATCGTTATTTTATTGTAATTGTATAGTAGGTAATGGAGTCAAACATACGTAAATACGTATTGATACTGAACTGTTGCGCAGGTGGTTTTTCCTGAAGTCATACTGTATCTTCTGCGTGCACTTCATGACTGTTGTGACTGTATGTAAATGTAGCAATTCTTACTGAGATTTGGGGTAGATATTTCGATTAATCAAGGTATAGAAGGGCTACGTGGAAGAATACTCCATGTAGAATAAGTGAGAGTAAGTAGACCAAGGTAATCGGCCTGCATGATATTATTTTATTGCCTGTTTGCTGCGTATATTTGCTTTAATTTTTAACTAAGGAATGTTGCAACCAATAGGTGATGGTACGTGTAATTTTACGCGAGAATTTTGGTAGTGATACTTTCAGATAAGTACTTTTAGGTGCATTCTCCTGGTTTCACCTGTTCCCCTGTCCTTCGTTCATTTGTGGTTCCTTTACTTATTCGATGGACATAATTAAATGATCAACATCATAGATATACTCTATGCGTGTCTTTGACATCTTTTTATAACAGATTACAAAGAAATGGCAAATGAAGACATTTGCTTAGTGGTAGATATGTAGATTGATATTGTTATTGTGACATAATCATATAATATTTGTATTGTGGCTTTTGAAGAATATGAAAATTACACTACAGTTATTTTGATGTTTGCATTGTCTTTTTTGTTTGCTGGAACTGTCAGCCAGTTCTTTTTTGCAGTTTTCTTTTAGTGGTGTTTTAATTTTCCATATTTCTTTGTTAAATTGTTTGTAACAGAGTTGTTTTCTTTTCATCTTTATGTGCTTTGCCATTTCTGGTGTGTAATCGATGTTGTATCTTTGCTGCTTGGTGAAATATACTTGAGCATGGAATTATTTTAAACACTTTGCTGACTATAATTTTCTCGAAATCTGAAAACAGGAATTTAATTTTTAGATGGAACTAGTTCCATTAGTTTTCTTTTTCGACGCTTTTAGAATTTCTTTGTTTCCTTTCATGATATGGATGCTGTGATGATAATTTAATGCACAAAAATATCGGGCCTTGATTTGCCATGTGATGTTTGAGGGGATGGAGTACTTGTCCTAAATAACGGGTAAACGAAGAAAATTTTTTTATAGAATGGTGTAATTTGTATGAAAAGGAGGTTTGTAATACTGGGTTGCGTAACATATAAAGGAAGTTTTACTACCATACTTTTATGTTATCCTTCGCACTGACAGTTGTATTTAGAAATTTATTGAATACGTGTCCTTAAAAAACTGAGAGTAGGTTAGTTAAATAGTTTTAATGCCAAAACTTAATGTCAGTGGGAAAGACTGTTGTTGGTAATGTTCATACATCTCATGTGTCGCTAGTTTTTGGGTGTTGCATTTATAGTGTCATGTCATCTCTTAGTAGCTGTAATTCTTTTAATATTTAAATACAGAATGCTTTAGATATTGACTATATTTGTTGTGTCGTGTATCAGAATAAAATAGCTTATCATCTTACAGATGTTTATTTTCCAGATGATTTTTGTATTGTATGATATTTGAATTTTGTCGGTTTCAGCAAGTTGTTCTTAAAGTAAAATTAGCAAAGCTTTGACGTTGGGATCGGTAGTAAATAATGTTATTTCTTATTTTTATCATTGGTGCCTCTATTGTTGATATTATTATGCTTTCTGGAATATCGTTTATTTACATGAACTTTTAAAAATGTTTGGTCGGATTGCATTTATGTGAGAACTTGTACAGTTCTGACATATATAGATGTATATTTCGCTTCTTGTTGAGCGATGTGTTTAGTCATTCTTTGACTGAGTTCCTATTATTCCCTTAGAATTTTATCTATGACTGTCTTTAAAGCCATAGATATCTTCTCTTCTTTTCTGGAATAATATTCTCGGGATTACTTTATCCGGATGATTTATTTATGCTTAACACGTTGGAAAATATATGAGGAAAGTTTTGCTGCAATTTACTATAGCATGAAAGGCTCTAGAAGGTCTTCCGTTCTGACACGGCAAAAATTAGTGACCTGCATAGTCGCTAACAAACACTCCAGAGCGCCAAGAAAATGCAGAATGTACAGTTCTTTTATAGAAACGGGTAGAATAGATCATTAACAGTTATGTATCGTAGATTATAATGATAGTATTATGTCATTACTAACTTCATAGAGAAACAACGTACTGACATATCAAGTAATAATGATTATGTAAGTAGCAGCAGTTTAATGTATATTAATGTATATTTCACTCATATACACGCTTGAAGTTTACGTTATCGATATTCAGAAAATTTGAAATGAAATTCCAAACCAATAAGGTTGGAATTCAGGATGAGAATGTTTATAAAAATGTATAAAAATTGAACTGGCAGTAAAGTTTCATTGTCGTCGCAAAAACTGCTAAATTTCCCTGAAGTACGAGTATTTCTACCACCTTATATAAGAAAAGATGTAATGGAGAATAAAGTTTCTGACGGAATTACCTAAGGAAATATGAATAAAAGCATCGTTAAAACACAAAAAAAAACACTTTTTGCCATGTGATAACAAGTCTGCTCATTTACAACTGATCTGAGATTGAACAAATAAAAAAAAAAAGCTGTAATTATCATGAAGAATTTTGTTCCGATCACTGTTATCAACTTCCTAATCATCGTTTAGAAGTATAATCTCCCAGCTTTGTACCATTGGCTAACTGGATTCTTTCTCTTTGGATTATGTTATTGCCTATACGAAAAAATTATATCATGTAATTTCATTATATCCCTTATGAAATGTACAAGTTTTGCACTGTTGATATAACGTCGGATGATACATATCTGGCGGTATTCCATCCTACCACCGACTCTCTGTCGTTTGAGCTCGAAAACAGACGTGTTCAGTTTATTTCAACATATATGATACCTTTTACAAAAGTAAAAATGCCACATTTATTCAAGATATTCAACAGTCCACTGAAGAAACGACATTGAAATTTTCAGAACCTAGACCGTAAAGTTAATCTTAGTTCAAATTCTGACACAGTCGCCTTTGCTTTACATTCTTTGGAGATGGTTGAAATACATTAGTAGTCAATTATTACTGTCAATGGTAGCAGATCTTTTCCCTTTGAACAGCACATCGAGAAATTAATTTTTTGTAACAAAACACTTTCAAACTTCGGACACTGGTAGAACGTGTCATATAAAACATCTTTTATTATTAGTGTTGTTGAGAAAAAATTATGTTTTTAAAGTTACTTCGATAACTTTAACACGAAATAACTTCGAAAATACACAATTTTCTCAAGAACGCCAATAATGTTTTATGTGACACATTTTACCAGTACACGAAGTTTGAAAGTGTTTATTTACAAAAATATTATTTTTTAAATGTGCCGGCCAAAGGAAAATGATCCATGGTAGCATCTAATCTCCTCGTTTCAAAGTTGCTGGACTTGTATTCAACTCGAAAATGATTATTACATAGGGTTTATGAAATATCATAATCTTTAAATGGTCTTTTATTTCTTGGGTTCCTATTCTGCAAAACTAAAATCTGAATACGATTTCAAAGTGCCGAGGCCAAAGTGAATCAGAGGTGACTTGAAACTGTTACATTGGAATAGCGTAATGCATTCGAGCCGAAAACAAACTACAGTAACTAAATATTGCAACACATTTTGTATGATATTCAAACTCTGTAGATAACCATGACTGTTACCCTCTAACATAATATTAATTGGTTTATGGACAAAACAATAAAGATAATTTGATGTTCTTGATTCGTTGTTTGATTTTCGTTGCGTTGCAGTTATTACTGAGATTTTGCTCTCTTTCTAATCCATGAATAACATTTAATCAGCGTAGATTAAGTTTGTAAAACCGCATAGCGACCAATTAAAATAGCTGAAATGAAAAGGCCTCATCAATAATCAAAGACAAGAAGGTGGAGGGAAAGGGAAAGTAGGAGGATACGAAAAGGAGGAGGATTAGAACGAGATTTTTATTTCTTGATCTTTTTGCTTTTTTATTCTTTTTTTTTATTCCACTATATTTACATAGTTTAAAATAAATTACAAAACATTTCCACTTCACAATTACGTATAGTATTTGGATTGATGGACCTGCCTTAGGCTATGATGGGGATGATGATGATGAGGAAGAGGAGGAGGAAGCATAGGAGTGAGAAGAGGATGAGGGAGAGGAGGAAGATGAAAAAGAGATGTACTTGTGAAAATATGGAATTAAAAGATATTTACCGATGATTGGAAGATGGCTGCGCTAGAGGTGAAGAGAAAGGCATAATATTGGTTGGATCAGAGAGAGTAAAATGAAAGGCTTAGAATAAACATAAGATGTATCCTAGAAATTAAGAAATATAGAATAAAATAGAGATATAGAAGTGGTAAGCGTTCGAAAATAACAAGACAACTGGCGGTTTGCATGAGATCATGGGAAAGATAAACTCCCTATATGCCGGCAGGAGGAAAGTAGGATGATTTACTAAACTGGAGATTTCACTAAATTGTAAGCAGCTGAATAAATTCTGCAAAGGTTATCCGGCCAAATGATGGTATTAGACAGAGGGACAGATTAAATGTAACTGCTAAGATAGTTTAATTTTCTCACACTTGATATATAGTGATTTGTATGTAAAATTCAATGCATTAAATTCATTATCTGCGACATCTACTAGCAATAGAAGACATACGTTACTAGAAGGTGTTCAACAATTACATATAATAGCTACTACCGGAATTGTTGAATTCTTTATTTTTGGAGGATTAAGTGAAGATTTGAAAAGATAATTCCAGAAATGAAGCGAAATATTGAAATGCATTATATCCTGTGCATCTTTTAATGTAACAACAAACAACATTCTGAAACAGTGAAATATATTGTATATAACCTCGTAGTTTCTGAAGAAAGAAAACAGATACATTTTGATAGTATAATACCAAATACGCATATGTCTGGAAAAAAGGAGAGAAATGGGAAGACTGACACTAAATTTGAGGACATGTGTCTCAAAATTAAATGTATAGCCCTAGATTTTCACTTTGCTCATTTTTACGTTACTCATTCCGCAATCAACATGATTTAAATCGCAAAGATTAACCACAGGTTTATGATGTAGATATTTGGACACAATTCTCTGTAAAAATTCATAATTATTATATGCGATTCCTTTTTTATTAATTTAATCAAAAACAAATAAAAGTATTTTCTCAGCTTTATTGGAGACAGTAAGGTTTATAATGAATATATGAAATTTTTACGAGGGAAAGCGCAAAAAATAAAACCCATTAAAACGGAATCCTATACTGTATTAAGACATGCAGTACAGCATTATATCATTCAATGCTAAAAAAATATTTTTTAATGCAGAGTTATAGTGTTCTTTAGAAATTGTCATTAAATATTTTGAGTTTTTGATTTTAACATTTGAGATCTAAGCAAGCCATGTAAATGTCTGCTGCTGTTACACAAATAAATAATAAGCAGCAATTAGTGGCACCATTCCGAAACAAATTTACTTTACGTTGAAATATGTAATAATTATATCTCAGTGGAGAAAGAGGAAGACTATTCTCTTCTTGAGTTAGATTATGTAATGTGAATAGTATTCCTATTGAAATATGAAAGCCGAATCAGTTGTACATAAAACAACACAAATTAATTCATTAAACTAGTTAATGTGTTGTTTTTTCTCGTTGATGGTATTGTTATAGGTCCTGGCCAGCAGCGATGAAATATACATCTGACACTGAAATAAAAAGCATCTGGCTTCTCTTTTTCATTTTTTTCTGATATCCACTTGGAGTATATCATCCAATGAATATATACTTACTAAAGTAAAGTTTCCTTCTCAAAACATACCGACTCATAAGAGTTTGTTTCCTAGGTTCCATCTGTTCGCAACCTGGATGAGACGCCAGTCTATTGCAAGATTTCTCATTTGTGCCAGCTGAGTGGATTAGAGCAATGGGAAATGAAGTGTTTTACTCAAGAACACAACGCGTCCAGGAATCGGAACCTCCATCTTACGATTATGAGTCCAACATCTTAACTACTAAGCCACTCGCCTCCCGGCTGTATGATTTCATTTCAGTCTTCATGGTCGGGATACTAGCTTTTCATTGGTCGGCATACTAGCTTTTCATTCGTTGGCTCGGTGTGCTTGAGATAAATCAACCAAAGACAAACCACCTTAATGTAATGCAGCGATGTGCACTATTTTCTTGCGTCTAGCGCCATCTATAGAAATGTGCAAGGCATCAGAGTGGAGAATTAGAAATATAAACTTTTCAATATAGTTTTTAACCTTTTTTTTATGTTTCTTTTCAATTCATTTATTTGAACTTTTACCAAAAAAAGAAAAAGTGTTTCAAGCAGTTCTGTATGTAGTGTTAAAATACTACTGAACATTTCTGGTTTTTTGCCTTTATAGAAGAGAACTGATACAATATGGTAAACTGGTTCAATATCTCTCTACACTTATGTTGATGATGTCTTTAACTTCCTTGTGTACAGAACTATTTGACTGATAAGCATGAAGTTAGTCACCACACACAAACATATTCCAACCTCTATTCTACATACACACTGCCTCTTCTATTGCTGCTACTACAATAGCCTCTGTACATCAGAGCTGGCTAGTCTTGTTCTAAATCTACCCAGGCATTCCCAACTCAATAATCTCTCCCCTCTCTCCATGTTATCCCTATTGCCTTCATCTCCCTGCAGTCCCACACTAATCACTCTTCCCAATCCAGCCCTCTGGAATCTCCTGCTCCCTTGCTCATATTTTATCTGCAGCTGTAAACTTGCAACTGTTCAAGAGGCACAACAATAATTGTACTTCTTCAAGAGGTGCAACAATAATTTTGATCTTAGAAAGCCTGCAGAGACCATGGCCACAGCACAGTCCTTCAGAACAACCACAAAAGTTTTGCTGAAAGATATTACAAAAATGCTGTTAAATTCTTAAATTTCATTTCATAACATAATGGTGGAGAGAAGATTGAATTGACTAAAACCAGTTAAAAATAATGGTTTCTTGCATTACTGAAGATTCAATATTAGATGAAAAGAAGCACTGATTGATTACATCAACAGGTATTATTCAAGATGTAAGAGTTGCTAAGTGGCCATTCAACCTTTCAGAAAAACCAACCAAATCTACATTGAACTGAGTTCCTGCTTAAAAAAAGGACTACACTGTAGCTCTAGATAGACTCCATTCAAAATGATGTTCATGGATGAAATACTTTCATTCATAGCTTTGATTGTAGCTTTGCTGGATCAAGACCGATCTGGAGCCAAACACTAACAACATTTCATTAATCCCGGTTGGATGAAAAGCTAAGTCAATTGTGGCAGGATCTGAACACAAGAAGTAAAGATGTAACCACATTTATGTTGAAATACACTGCATGTGTTTCAATTAACTTTTAAAATAATGAAGAATTTAGTAAAATAACTTTACCATTATTAAATTGTTTGGAACAAATTATCATGAAATTTTGATGAAAGATTTAAAACACCTTAAAACTTTAAAAACGAGCAGTTTATATTAAAGAACCAGAAGTGACAGGGTGTTAGTGGTGGTCAGAGCCAAGTTAGTATCAAGTGTTAAGGTATGTTACTATGAAAGATTACTGGATGTAGAAAGCATGTGGAAGGAAGAGTAACTACTTGAAATGGGTAAAAGACCTTTTGGCAAAGCTGTTTTGATGCCACTAATTTGGTGTCAGAGATTTGATACTAATTTATTTGATATCAAACATTTTAACAGTTCTCATTTTAGTATTTATTGTGCCCTCTTCTCTTTCTCTTTTACTCTCTCTCTTTGTTTATGCATGTAAGTAGATTTCTCTTTATATGTATGGGGAGAGAGAAAATGTTTAAGTTAGTCATGTTCGATTAATGAATTATAATGTCTCTCTCTTTCTCTCTCCCTCCTACCATCTCTATGCTTATATTTCTGTGTATGTACCGCTGCCAAAACTATTTGGATGTCAAGTCAGCTGTGCCAAATCACCAGTGTCCAAATGCTTGCACCCAATAATCACATTCTGACCTGAAGTATACTCAACAAAGTGACCAGAAGGTAGTTATACAATCAGAATGGTCATTAAGGATATGAAGATAGAGAAGGTAGTATGTGCGTGTATGTAAGTATATTTATCTACATGTATATATATATCATCATCATCATCATCATCATCATCATCATTTAATGTCTGCTTTCCATGCTAGCATGGGTTGGACGATTTGACTGAGGA
>JARUKP010000097.1:0-14277 GCA_029874955.1 Octopus insularis | reverse complement strand
ATGATTATTTGTATGTGTATACATAGATGCATATTTGTGTCATTGTTTGACATCTGCCTTCCATGCTGGTATGGGTAGTGAAGTTGCTCTCGAAATGAAGTCTCCAATGTATCCTTAATCTTTCAGCAATCAAGTTGCTGCCACTTTCTCTAACACAGAAAAAGTAAAACTCTGTCATCATTCCATTTTTTTCTTGTTTTCTCATCTTAACCTTAAAGATGGACTTTTGTTTGAAACCTTGGATAGTCTGCTCCCTATGGCGATTTCATTGTGCATTTTTTGTTGACTTTTCAGAATCACACAGTTTAGATGGATTCTGTTTTGTTTGTTTGTAGGCTTGCACTGATGAATCGACAAATAATTGGAAATTGGCCATATCAGTTATTTTGCTGATTAACTGGCTTCAGCTCCTTAGCAGATTAATCAACTTTGATAATATTGTTTTTTATTATCATTATTGATGGGTGACAGAAATTTAGGGAAACATTTTTAGGACAAAAAAAAAAAAACCAAAACAAAACAAATCTAATTCAACCTGTTTTATCTAACCCAGTGTTTCTCAACAAAGGTCCACATGATTTTTTTGTTAAAATTTGTAATTGTTTATTCTTCTACAATATACAAAATATTTTAACTTTTTTTTTTTTAAATACAATTCCTAATAATTTTTGATTGTAAAAACATAATTGGATTTTTTCATCACTGAATGGCTATGAGGGTTCCATAGAATAAAACAGGAATCAAATGGGTCCATAGGTAAAAAAAAAAAAAAATGATTGAGAAACACTGATCTAACCCTAATCTCAGTGCTTGAAAGTGTTGATCAAGCAACTGGAAAGTACCGGGGATTACATAACTACCCATTGGTAAAAGAGTGTCACTCCTACTTTCTTGTGAGTTTATGTATTTAACCCTTTAACGTGGGAACCAGCCATATCCAGCCCAAATATTCTACCTATTTTATGTTCAAACCACTCAGAATCTGGTCTGATAGAGTATTGTTCTAAAAATAAACAATCACATCACTGAAATTTTGAAGCTCTCCTGATCCAGCATACCAACTAGCTTTGTCACGAGTCAACTCATGAGTACAAGAGAATGAACAGTTTAAATTTAGATCACTTAGTAACTATTATGTTTTATTTAAACATACGTAGTGTTGCTGTCTATGCACATTTAATTACTTAGAATTTTTTCATGGTCACACAATGATAAAAAAAAAAATTGTGCTGGGACAGTGCGTGAGATGTATACAAAAGTTTGCATTAATGAACTGACAATTCACTGGCAATAAAAAGTACAAGCTATGTTAAAACTAGCTTATTATATTATTCTCAAATAGTAACTTCATAAATTGTAAGGATGAAATATATGAGATTATATATATTGATAATTGCTGTTTCCTTTATACATATTACATTATGAATAATTAACAGCTGGTTAATCAGCCAATAAAGAGAAGCTGAATAATCAGTAGTTGACTGGATTGCTTATTAGGGCCTCTATATACATATATGCATGCTTATTTAATATTTCATGTAGCCACTGCTTACATATTTGGTATTAATCTAACAGTACTTAAATAAGTTTGATGTTGCTGCTCTCTATTATATTTCTTGTGGTGATGTTGGTTCATCTGGAATTATAGGATTATAGATTATCCAGATGCTCTCTGAATAAATAGGTATTCACTCCGTGTAGATTTCAGTTTCTTTGGCAAGATATGAAAAAGTTGTGTGCCTTTGAGTCCTTAGTTGTAATATGTGGTCCTGATTTTTGATTAGGAAGCTTGTACTTTTGAGACTCCAGTTTTGACCAGTTTGAGGATTGGTATGATCTGTGAAGTAGAGTTTTAGTGCTCTCAGCCTCTTCCAATACCTTTGCTGCTGTTGCATTGATGCAATCTTTGTGAAGCATCTGCTCTTAAAAAGCCATGCAGCCACTCATTTTTGTCCTTGAGAATGCTGAGATCAACCAGTTTGCAACACACCTTTTATTAGTCAATTTTATTGGAGGCCTTTACAAAGTTTAGATATATGTGATTGAGTAGCTATTTCAGCATCCACTGAAAGTATTGTAGGGGGATGAAAGCCATACTTCCTGTTAGCATGTCATTTTCTTCTGGCAATTTGATTTCACATATCAGCATAGTCATGGAACAAAGAGTTAAGCCTGTACTTTTTAGCACCTATTCTGCTTCCACTTTTATCAATTGAGCATATTACACCTTCAATTTTTTGGGGTGAGGGGTAGATTTTCCATCTTCCAGGAGGCTTGTTGATATAATCAGTAGTTATCACCTTTATGTAGAGCTGTTGTGTCAAAGAACTGGTATATTTATCTGCACATGTCTCATTAAGGAGGTGAAAATGCTTTTGAACCACTCAGAGTTTCATTATGAAATTATATACCTGCTCCTTGTGTCATTAACAAATTATATACCTGCTCCTTGAGGGCAGGTATATAATTTGTTCCATGAATAGTGCATTAGCAAGTTTGATTAGATATTTGGCTCGTTTTAGTTTTTCTAACATTCTTTAGAAAAGGTGGTCTTTAGTCCGTTTGCTATTGGGGTGGTAAAAATCATCTAGGAGTACATTGGTGTGCTGGTCCAGTTTAGTCAGTACCTCTTACTAAAGCTCTCTTCAGGCTTATTGTTATGGTTTGGGGTATCTGGTGGATGCTAAGTTGTACATATAACTAAGCTAAGTTGCTTATATGTGACAAACTGTCACACATGTCTTTACAACTGTCTTCACAGATGTATATAGCAACTCCCAACTATTTGTCTCTTTCCTGTCTATGGAATATGACATGAATCTCTACATCTGCTATATTTGTTGTTTCTGTCATTGCTATACAAATTGCTTCATTGCATGTGCAAATAGCTCTCATGTAGGACCTTGGTTGCACAGTTTTGGTGGTCTTGAATAAAACAATGTGCCTTGCCTGGGCACTGTCACTGCTACAGTCAAGTCAGCTGTTGGTTTTTTTTTTTAATATTTGTACAATATGTAAAAAAAAACAAAAAAACTAGCTGCTTGTCTGTCACACTTCATACTATGTCTCTACTGTCTTTCATTAAGAACAGATGGTGTGTCAGGTATATTTACTCTGTGTGTGTGTTTTAGGTGTATGAATCAGCTGTTTTACTTATGTTTTCTGATTATATTAAGAGTGAATTCGTATGTCATCATTTATATATTTAGTTGCATATAGCTGTATTGGTTGCTTTTTTTGTGGCTCTGCACTAGTGAGGTTACCAAGTAAATCACTAGATCCCTCTACTGAGTGGAGGTGTAGTATTGAGGAAGGTGGCTTTGTTCCAGGTAATAAGTTAAAGTATGATAGGTAGGAACAGGTGTTTCGCTGTAGAGGAGAGATATGGTTACCTCATGAGGAAAGAGAAAGGACAATGGAGATGAGGTGTCGGGTACAAAAAGGCAAATAGAGAATGGGGCAGAGAATCAGGGATGACTAGAGGGGTAGATTTGCCAGTGTGTGAAAGGAGTGACAGATGAGTAGAGACGGGGCGGGGTAGCGATGAATGAAGTGGTTGGTGAACATTGAAGATAGGAAAATATAAATGGGTTAGGGTGGGGGAGTAGATAGGTGGCCCATACATAAAACGTGGTGGTGGAGGAGGAGGAGGAGAGCAATAGTATAACAAATGGTTCATAGATGAGAAATAGTGAGATGATGTGAAATGCGGGGTTGAAAGATGCACAGAAAAAGCTCAGATAAATAGGGCTGGATATAGTGAGTAGGGAAACAAAGATGGGGGTGGGGAACATTGATGGCACATATTAGTTGTTCAAGGGAAAAGGAGCATGTAATAGAAAATAAAGTGGTGGGTAAGGGGTGATGTTGAAAGTGCAGGATAGGTGACCTGGGAAGTAGCTCTAAGGAAAGAGATAACTGATTACACAAATAGGTTGGTCTACTCTCTAACAGCTGAGGAAATAATGCTGTAGTTAGGATGAAGGGATGGGTATTATGAAAATAAATTGTAGGGAAAGGCTCGACTTGTACAGAATAAGTGCTGGGGCAAAGGCTTTGATATGCTTTGATAATTTTTCTTTTTTTTTTTTTGCCAAGTTAAACAAATTTTCTCAAGCACAATAATGCATATGTATGTGTATATAATGTATGTGTGATTGTTTTAGTGTCAACTTTCCATGGATGGGTTAGGCAAAATTTGATTTTCTATGGTTGGATGCCCTTACTATTGCTAACCCTTCCGTTTCCAAGTTGGGTAATATTTCCTGTAGTCTTTCAAACATCAATGGTATAATGGCTGAGCATGTTTCATGGAAGACTGCAAACATACACTGCTTGTATGTATGATGTTGACATTTGTTCACAACCAGCTCATTATCTCGAGATACAGAGACAAAAATACATACAAACATTCAAACAACACACACATGGCTACTTTGTTTCTCTCAACCAAGTCCACTCACAAGGCTTTGGTTGGCCCAGGGCTATAGCAGATGTCCTATATTTGTCTTATTGGAAGGAATGTGGGATGTAGGTGTGAGTTATGTTTGTCCTTTTTTGTATGCTTTCCCATGACACTTTTTGTTTGTACTTGTCTGTGTGCATATGTTAGTATAAATGTTTAATGTTTATGATAGCAAAGATTTAGTATGCCTGTGGGGGTGAGTAAGAAAGTTGTTATATTTGACTAGAGTGAATTTTTTTGCGTAGTATTTGTCCTTACAGTTCCTTAGTAAATTTGAAATGTCCTGTAGTTAGATTTTCTAATATTCTTCAAGGTTGAGGTTGAGTGGGAAAGAGAGGTGGAGATAATGACTTTGGTTAGTTCCTTTGTCTAGCTAAGCAATAGTGGTGTGGAGATACATTGTTGTATATAAGTATGGATTTGTGTGGGTGTCCTTGTCTTTTCTTTTCTTTTTTACTGCGTGTGTAAAAATGAGTGACTGACTGCAATAAACATGTATTTATGGATAAGTGTAACGCTTAAAAGAATTACAGGGCATCTCCCTGAAATTTGACATCAATTTCAATATCAACAGCACCAAACTCATTTTTGTTATTGTCAGTCTCTGTTTATTTCTTTGTCCTCATCAACATTAATTTCATCATTGCCAATAATAATTTTGTCATTGCCAACTTAAATGTCATCACAAAGCAAATTTTAAAGCATAAGGTGTGGCAATTTATATTATACAAATCTTGTAATTCTTTACAAAATTTTTTACTGTTTACATTCTTTTACAATTCTGTGACCTGTAATCATTGATGTCAATGTCTGTTCATAAAAAATATTTGATTGAAAATATGGCAAAGTTGGGAGAAAGAAGAGGACAACCAATAAAATACACACACACACAAGGAGGCATTCCTGTATGATTAAGAAGTTAGGTTCTTAATCATATGGTTTTAGGTTTGAGGCCTCTTGGACTAGTATCTCCTATTGTAGCTGTGGAGCAACCAATGCCTTGTGAGAGAATTTGGTAGACCGAAACTGAAAGAAGCCTATGTGTGTGTACCTGTTTAGAATCCAATTCTGAACTATAGATTATGATTGTTGTCAGATCACTAAAGAGATCTTTTCTTTGCGATCATGTGGAAGTAGTGAAGTTGACAACCAATCTAAGACTTCTTACAGAAGGTTGTTCTGATGAGAGTTTGCTAATTACCTTCTTGATGTAGGAAATGATAACATTTCTGTTGAACAAAGTTTAGGTGAATTCAAAATCAAACTACCCAATGACTCTTGCTTTGAAAGTTGTACTCTTTCAGATCTATGTGATTTTGTATTTGCTGACCTCAAAAATAACTTCACAAACCCTGTGTGGTTTGCAAATAAAACCAGTGTTAATCCAATAAATGAAGCAGCACAATTTGTGAATGATTTTCTGTTGACCAGGATCCCTGGTGAGCTAAAAATATACAGAAGCTCAGATACAGTTGATAATGAAACTCTGTACCCAGTCAAATTCATCAACAAATGTACACCATCAGAAATTTAGATGCTACTAATGGACATTGCAATGGCACACACTACATCATTGTCAGTTTACATGATAATGTTATTGAAGCTGAAGTTGCTTCTGGTCCTTATGCAGGATCAACTCTGCTAATCCCAAAGATACCACATGTGTCTCAAGAAATCAAATTTACAATTACATGCAAACAATTTCCTGTCAAGCCAGCTTTTGCCTTGACGTGCAACAAGGCACCAGAACAGACTTTTGAACAAATTGGAATATACCTTCTAACACTATTCTTCTCATGTGGTCAGCTGTATGTTGCATTATCTAGAGTTCAAAAGAAGGCTAATGTAAAAATATTGCTTTAGAGAAATGGAAACAGTATGGAACAACTGACAATTGTTCCTACAAGGAGATACTATTTTAAAGCAAAATATGCTTTTTAGCAAATTTTAGTAAATAGAATCAACGCATAAATTATATGTAAAGTAATATATTTGTGTGGGATTAAATTGTTTTGGCATATTTCAACACATGCCAAATGAATGATATCATTATATTAGATCATTTTAAATTTGGGTATATTTGAAAGATTAAGGAAATATCATTCCCATGCGTTCTCACAGCACCAGATTTTTTTTTTTGTGTGTGTGTGTGTATCTCTATCCATCTATCTATCTCCATCCACACCTGTGTAAGTTCTACCAATTATTAATGATAAATATGCATAACAGAGACTCTTTGAAAAAGTGAGAAATTATGACTGATAAAATAATAAAAGCAATATTTACTAAGCAAGTGAATACAACGAAATAATTAGACATAAAATATGAAAATTACTAGAATTGGGAATCAAATGTGGAAATACTATCAAATGGCTAGCAGAAAACCACCTGGTGGGCAGTCTTTCTGCTAGTATGTATAATGTGTATAGTAGGTTTGTTCACACACACAGGTGCAAGTACCGAAGTGCTGCACTAATCACTATGCTCAGTCCTTCCAAGAATATTGCCTCTCTGGTATTCCCTTGCAACAGTTCAAGATGATGACAATGGCAGCATCTATTCACTGATCTATGAAGGTCTGCCTCTTCCTGGCATGTAATAGAAAAAGTGTGTGTCTTATTAAAATTTTCTTACATCAGTGTATCAAATAGTTTATAGTTTGTTTGGAACAATAAAGTTCCTAAATTTATTTTTATCAGCATTTCTCAGTGCTGTCTTCAGGGTGGAAATGGTTTTCGTTTTCTGTGAAAAACGTTACCAATTTCTACTGGTAAATATTTTGTGATTTCTTTCTAACATTGTACCAATCTTTTCTTTTCTTGAAGAAAAATGAAAGGGGAAAAAATGTTTCCACATAAACAATGTTTCAAAAGTAGGAACAAAAACATCTGTGAAATTACTTAGTAAAAATATTTTGTATTAAGTTTTGTAAATTTTTCTCATGTATTTTCAGAAAATTTATTACCTTGGGGTAAAATTGAATTACGAGCAATGAGATTTAAATAGCAATATGACCAAATTAATTTTCAGATAAGATTTAAGTTAAAATAATGCTTATTCCAATGCAGTCATGGGCAAACAGTAACCAGGAGTACTTTCTGAATGGCATGTCTAATGAAAGATCTTGAATTTTTTTAGTTGTGCAGCTTCACTGATGAAGATCCATGATAAAAAAAAAAAAAAACTATTCAAACAATTAATTTAAAATTAGAAGTCTACAACATTCACTGCATCAATCTTCACCACTCATTACTCTTCTTTTCTCTATAATAATTTAATGATTGATTTCAATAACCTATAATTGGCATTTTTATTCTATCTTCAGGCTTTTAACAAGTTAGCAAAGGAATATCACCCTGATAAAAATCCAAATGCCGGAGACAAGGTAAATATTTTCTTCAGTTTTAATAATCAAATCCTGTTTTTGAATAGTAATTATTAAACGTAATTTAAATTTAATTTATCCTTGAAAAAATATTGCAATCTTACATTTGCTCTGCATGTAGAGATGGATTGAGCAGAATGATAAAAATAGAATTCCGACCTGCTATGGCTGGAGTGAAGTAGTTTTTTGCTACACAAGGATGAAAAGCAAAACTGATTGTAGCAGAATTTTTTTGTAATTTTAAGATATTAATACTGTAAAGTATGAACAGGAGTGATCTTGTTTAATTGGATACTTAGAACATGTCTTTTAATCATGCTATGGCCGACATCCACTTCTATATATATTTTAGATAATGGATGTAAAACTTAGATTAACTCTTTAGCATTTAGACTGGCCATATCCAAAACTTCCACCTGTTTTATGTTAAAACTGGTAAGGTCTGGCTTCTAACACATACCCTACAATGTCATTGTAAAAATCACAATCATGTCATCAGAATCTTGAAACAATGATTAATGCATGATTAATTCAAAACAATCTGAATAAATAAGAACATTATATGTGACAGAGTAATCTGAATTATAATGGGTTGGCTTTGATTTTTGGGTTTTACTTTTGTTTACCATGTTTCTCTTAAAATACACTGCTTTCATTTCAATTAGTATTGAAAATAACAGTTTAGTAAAATAATGTCATTATTAAAACTGTTTATTGGAACATAATTAGTATGAAATTTTGATGGGAGGTTTTAATTTTGATCACTTGAAAACATGAATAAAATGGGTTAGTATCAAAGGGATTAAAAATGAGCTCTATAAAATATTTTCATTGGCTGTGAAACTTCAAATCCATATTCAGTAGACACTGCTTATTAATCTTTTAATGCTGGTACCACTCTTAGGAAGTACAGAAATGTTATCATTTCTGAATATTCTTTAGAGGGGGTGGGGAGTTTCAAATGGAATTTCTTACAGCTTTTCAATGTAGTAGCAAGTTGCATTTTTTTCTCTCTTTTCTCTTTGCAAACTCTAGTAACTTTATAATTTTAGGGGTACATGTCTACAATAAGTAAGTTAACTGTTGAAGTGATAAATATACATTGAAGTTAAACTTAAGAATGCCCAAGTTTACCAGAAGCAACAGTAATTTAGTATCCAAAACCATTACAATATATTTTTGATGTTAACTTGAATATTTTTTCCATTCTGTCAGTTCAAAGAAATCAATTATGCTCATGAAGTTCTTTCCAACCCTGAAAAAAGAAGAATTTATGATCATTATGGTATCCAAGGCTTACAAGAAGGCGTTGGTTCAGGTATTAATAGAAATTATTATTGCTTATGTTGTTGTTGTTGTAGCAAGGTGGTGGGTTGGCAGACTTGTTTGCATGCTGGGCTAAATTCTTAGTGGTATTTCGCCTGTCGCTATGTTCCAAATACAAAATTCACCAAAGTTGACTTTGCTTTTCACCCTTTCAGGGTCAGTAAATTAAGTACCAGTGAAACACTGGGGTTGATGCAGTCAACATAAAATAACTGCCCTTGTGGCAAAATTTGAAACTATTAATTTTTTATTTCTTTTTGCAAAATTCAAGTTTTTAACACATTTTATGTTTACCTTTTGCTGTTGTTTGGTGATTTTATGTTTTTTTTTTTGTCCTTTTTGTAACTTAGATATAAAATACTAGGGATTGTGTGTTTTGAAAGGCAGAAATTGCATTTGAAGAGGAAACATAAAGAGACAAGATGTGTTAGTGTGTATCTTTGCACCACCAGTTTTTATAGCATGGTTACACTTAATTGATTACCTAAGAAATTGATTTGGTAAAAATTTTGGTATTTCTGTTTTGAAATTTCATGCTATTTAACATTTTGTGTTGAAATATTGAAATAATTGACATATTTTCTATACTTTTTTTTTCTTTATTGTAGGATCATTTCCATTTAGGGATATGTTTGGGGGTATTTTTGACATGGGTTTTATGGGTAGTCATCATCGACATAGTCGTCATCGAGGAGAAGATGCTTTTCACAAATTAAGGTAAATTATAAGCCTTATTTTTTGTCATGTTTTTTTTTTTAAGTAAAATATTGTACATTTTCAGTAAGTTTCAAAGCTAAAAATGTCTTTTGTAGAGTTCTTGTTGAAGCAAATAATTAACTATAAATGAGGATATAAAATTGTTTGTAATCTTCACATTCATTCAACTAAATCCAACATGCACACTTGCAGACACCATACTCACACACAACACATACCATTCTGTCTTGTGATGTTACAGTATAGAAAAGTATAAGTGATGATTGCTTCCAATTATTACTCAACAGATGAAAATAGAGGGCTAATAACAGAGAATAGCTGGGCATTTCTAAAGGACAACTTACTGTCATGAAGTGGGCAAATAGCTGCAAAGATTAAACCCATGGTTATTAAGGCACTAAGGCAAGGAAAACTGCAAGATGGATCTACATTGCACTTTGTACTTGCTACAAGTTTATGGCTGTCAATCTGGTGAGCAACAAAATTTCATAACCAAGAACAATCAGCTCAAATTTATTTGTTGAAGGTATCTGACAGTACCATGCTCAGTGTAGTGGGCGCTGAAAACTTGGGTATGGAAGAATGGCTGCATAATACAGTTCAGCTCATGAATTAAGGTACTGTAAATGCAGATCATTTGAGTTAACCGAGGAATTTAGCATCCAAGTGGTCCTCTACCCAAGATGTATATTTCAGGTAATGTTTGATAATTAATTAACATTCAAAACATTTGCTCATAATCTGATTTTGGTAGAATTGCTCCAAGTTAAAACCTTGAAGATAGTAGTAAAACTTTACTATCCGGGAAGCAAATAGTAGAAACTCTGTTATATGTTTAAGATACGATGCTTACTTATTTAGTTACTGTAGGATCACTGGCAAATTTTCAGAACATTAGATCTACATTGGTAGTTGGTTGCAGAGGTTTTCAATAAATGATTAGAGACTTATATAAAAGTTGTGGTATTTGATTGATGTATAGAATTAGTTTAGTAATTGGTTTGTAGTGGCTAGAACAAAATTGTTTCCTCTACTGGAGACAATTTTTTTTTTTTTTTTTTTTTTAAAAATACTGATTATTAAGTGTGCAAATGTTGTTTTGTTTAACTCCTGTTAGAAAAGCTATGATGAAAGGCTATTCAGCTGTTGCCATCAGTCGTTTTCCTTTCAAGTATGAAGGTGTAATTTGAGGGAAATTTGGTTTTATTTCCATCAGATTGACTGACCACTGAGAGACTCCCTCAGTGAAACATGAGAAGTGATCATTGAAGATCTACAAATGGGTGGATTAAAATAAGCTTTGTGTTGTTTTTGTAGTAATATATCACTGAGAAGAAGCAGTCCTGCTTTTATGAAATTAAAATGAATGGTACATGCTGATAAAAGTTGTGATATAAAGGTGTAAGTGAAATAAGTGATGAGCTGAAATTTGGGTTTCATGGGAGAGATTATATAATTATAGACAGGTTTGCGCTTAAAGAAACCCATTCTACCCATGCTGTCATGGAACCATACACTTTCAAGTCTGTTACTTCTCTTAACATATGCTGCCTTTGTTTCAATTAATTTTTAAAATAATGAATTTAGTAAAATAACTTTTCTAAGGGGCCTGAAAACAATTAGCATAAAATTTTGATAGAGGATGATAATTTAGACCATTTTAAAACAGTAAGTTTATCATAGAACCTGGGGTGGTCTCAGGTGGGTTTAATCTCAGTGGAATTGCTTCTGACTTTTGTGCATGTAGGCAAGGAACATAACTCTACGGATTCTAGTTTCTGAAAACGTCTGTAAAGTAGCTTACCTGTCCTAGTAGTAAAATTACTAAATTGGATAATTTGGTAATATACACCTCACATCTTCAGTTATTTATTTAACTACAAAATGAATAGTGGTATAATATATCAGATAAAATAAATTGCTTCGATTTTTGACGATAGTAAAAATAGAGATGCATGGCTTCATATTGCTTACACACTTTCATTCTTGATTTGATTTGTAATAATTCAGTATTGATATATTTTACTTTCAGAGTAAACTTAGAAGATTTTTACAATGGTAAAACTTCTAAACTGCAATTATCTAGAACTGTCGTTTGTAAAAAATGTCAAGGGTGAGTATAAAGCACCATTTCATCTTGTAAATGTTTTGTATTTTGTTCTTTTTATTTATTCTGGTTGAGCAAACAACTACGTCCTAAAACTGTTCAATATTTGAACATTGAATAGTTGTCAAAATGAGCTCTCACTTTTCCAGGCCACATGATATGCATCAGATTTGCAACCCCCCCTCCTCCCCCCGGATTGGATAGAACTCAGTCCTTCATCACCAGTTCTTTCTGGTGTATTCTGATCACTTCAAATATCTTCACTGATTTTTTTTCACTACAGTTTTTGCTTGTGCATTTTAATAATGCATGAGGTTTTGGCTGGGTTTTATACAACTGGATGTTCCTTCTATTGCCATCTGTGCAATACTTTCCTTAGGTTTTAAGTTGCCCTGTTGGCATAAAGA
The DNA here is from genome assembly GCA_029874955.1 of Octopus insularis. Classification (NCBI taxonomy): domain Eukaryota; kingdom Metazoa; phylum Mollusca; class Cephalopoda; order Octopoda; family Octopodidae; genus Octopus; species Octopus insularis. Next base: position 1,870 of record JARUKP010000097.1, on the reverse strand, counting down.
ACAAAATATAGCTACCTAAAATAGGACATTTTATTTAAGTTTTCCTTGACATAAATATTTTAACTTAGCATTATGGTCAATAATTTAATATGGCTTTCTTAATTTATTTCTCTTGTCTTCTACTGTCAAGCTAATGGCACTTTTACTGCACAACAATTGTTCTCTATATTAATAAGATCGTACCCTGTGTAGACAGATCATTTTTTTTATTTTTAGAAATTTTTAATATCTAAGTTACATTGTCTCCAGATGTGCTTGTATGGCAGGCTGTGAGAAAAACCATTTGTCTGCACTGTGATGGCTTACTCCACTTTGTTTTCTTTTTTGTCATTAATTTTTAATTAAACTTTATCTTAAGCTCATATGACACCATCCATACTGCAAATAAGCAATCCAAAGAGTCTGTATATAGTCTCAGTTACAATCCTGATTGCTAAATTTTCTAGGGAGCTTTTGATTTCTGCATGTTTTACATGTGTAATATTGATATAAAACATATAAACAAAAACTTGTATTTTTAGTGTTTTTCTATTGTTTGTAGAAATATAATTTAAAATCTCTATATAACATTGTTTATTTTTATATAATTTTCGGTTATAATTAATTTTTAAGCATTGTTGTTTCTCTTTGTTTTGCCCTTTTTCAGAATTGGAGGTAAACCTGGTTCAGTAATGACTTGTCGTGGTTGCCATGGCAGGCGAATTAAGAAAAGTATGCGCCAGCTAGGACCTGGTATGGTACAAGAAATACAGAGTACTTGTTCAGAATGTAATGGTGAAGGTTAGTTTTATTTCTTTAAAGATTAATCCTATCAAAGCCATGGATGCACCTAAGTGTCTCTTAGCTATAGCTATTGAAATTCCATTGATGCAGATATGTGTTGATCACAGCCATAAAATCTCAGAGGCTCTAGCATGCGTCTTTTAACTTGTCCATTAATGTTTGATTGGTTGTTATCCATGTAGCCTAGCAACAACCTCCAGTATGAGTCTGGGGGAGGGAATCTCTGCTGTTTGCTATCGACTGTCTTCTGCAGGTATGGATAGTATTAATATTTCTGACACAGATAAGGGAGCTAGCTGGCAGAATCGTTAGCATGTTGGGTGAAATGCTTAGTGGTATTTTGTCTTTGTTCTGAGTTCTAATTCCACCGAAGTCAACTTTGCTTATCTTTTCAGGGTCTATAAAATAAAGTAGCATTTGAGCACTGGGGCTGATGTTACCAAATTGCCCTTCCCTCTGAACTTGCTGGCCTTGTGCCAAAATTTGAAACCAATATTTCTATCGCAGTTTTTAATTCTTAAAAGTACTTATTAAAAAAATTTTTTAAATTCTTTTTAGTTCTGACTTTTTGTACTTAATGCTCAAATCTTTTATTCTGCACATTTTTCAGGAAATTACATTAATGAGAAAGATAGGTGTAAAGAATGCTCAGGACGCAAAGTGGTCAATGAAGACAAGATTTTAGAAGTGCATATAGACAAAGGCATGAAAGATGGCCAGAAAGTCTGGTTTAGAGGAGAAGGAGACCAATTAGTAAGTACTTAGCAGTTATTGAAAACTTCATATTCTTTACTCTTTTTGAAACCTGCTTAGTATTTTCCCTTTACTTTTCTATCTTTCAGCCCAACATTGAACCAGGTGATGTCATAATTATTTTGACTCAAGGTGAACACAAACAATTTTCTAGAGATGGAGAAAACCTTTTGTACAAACATACTTTGGGTTTAACTGAGGCCCTTTGTGGTTTTGAATTTGTATTGACTCATCTTGACAAACGGGAATTAATTATTAAAAATGCTCCAGGAGATATTATTCAACCAGGTTAGTATCCTTCATTAAAATTTTACTCAAGAAATTATTATTTATT
>JARUKP010000096.1:0-14305 GCA_029874955.1 Octopus insularis | reverse complement strand
CCCGGTCTGGGAATCAAAACCGCGATCCTATGACCGCGAGTCCGCTGCCCTAACCACTGGGCCATTGCACCTCCACTCCCAGTAATTAAACAGTATGCAATGTGACCGTGTAAAATACATGGCATTACCAGTAAGTTCCAGTAATAGGCTGTGGCAGTTAATGTGTTAAGCCCTTCGCATTTAAACCAGCCATGTCCGGCTAAAATATTCCCTGTTTTATGTTCAAAATAGCCAGATCTGACCTCTCATACCTACCTAAAAAAATCTCGTTCAAAAAATATACAATCACATCATCGAAATCTCAAAGCTACAAGATAATACTTGGCTAATTCAAAGCATGTGAATAAATAAGCATTGCATTTGACAGAATAATTTGAATACTAAAGGGTTAAAATAATAAAAACAACAAACCTAATTTCTTGAGATGTGATGGTAACACTTGATCTTCTGTCATTTCTACATCTGTTGGATTATATTTACTGCTCTGTTCATCAGGATCATCTCTTCTGGAGTTAACATCCGATCGGTCACCATCAGCTAAACTAACATCTCTATCTTTAACAGTCTTTCTTTGTTGAACTTCATTAGAATTTATTTCTCCTTCATCAGATAAACTAACAACCTTTTGCTGTTCGTCTGCATTCAATTTAACATCCGCTGACATCACCTTCTCTTCAGTAAGGCTCTCATTGTTTCTTTCTTCCTTTTCCAGTAAATTAACATTCGTTTTGGTTCTATTTTCACATTCATTAAGATCCGCTTTCCCGTCTTCCAAGCTTTTAACATTTATTAATCCACAATCAGTTGTGCTGACACTCATTTGTCCATCATCAACCACATTACAGTTTGTTTTTCCATTTTCACATTCTTTAACATTCATTTCTGTGTCATCAGCTTTATTAACATTCATTTCTCCATTACCCTTCAAATTAACATTCTCCTGGATATCATCTTCCAGTAAACAATCATTCTTTTCAATGTCTTCAGCAACATTACCATTTATCTTCTTACTAATATCCATTTCTCTAGCTTCAGATACACTATCATTCACTATACCATTTTCCGATTCTTTGGCATTCATCAGGATACCTTCAGATTCATTAACAGTTATCTGAACATGTTCAGATTCTTTAGCAGTCATCTGGCTGTCCTCAGATTCTTTAGCAGTCATCTGGAAGTCTTCAGGCTCTTTGGCAGTCATCTGGAAGTCTTCAGGCTCTTTAGCAGTCATCTGGAAGTCTTCAGGCTCTTTGGCAGTTACCTGGATCTCTTCACTTTTTTTAGTTGTATTGTGGTTATCTTCAGATCCTTTAATTCCATTTTGTCCATTTTCTACATAAAAGAGAAAATAAAAATTGAAAATTTCTGAGCCTGCAAGATTAGGGAGGCTCAGCTGGAGAGGGTTGCAAGGAACGAGTCTGTGTGCAAGGGTAATCACACTTTTGCTTAGCTTGACATGTCATTGCAACCACAGCAAACAGCCAGGAGTCTCGGTCCCATGCTGTCTCCTATGCGAGTCCCAACGTTTGTAGATCCTTCTTTTAGCAAGAATCTGACAAGGATGGTGTTTAAAGTATTGCAGGAACACAGTGTGATAGGGTTAGCTTGTTTAGAAACTGGTGAGGGTTGAAACAGGAAGGACATCAGGCTGTAGAAAATCTGCCTCAACAAATTCCGTCTGACCCATGCAAGCATGGAAAAGTGAACGTAAAAATGATGATGATGATGAAAACTTTGTCAACATCAGAAGCAGTGTTCACAGATGACGGAGTCTCTATTTACAACTGGTTTCAAACCCTGCAACCCTAGATAATAATGGAGATAACTAATGGGAAACACAAAATGTTAGTCGCGTTGGACAGTGCGAAGAGGTGGGGGGGGGGGAAGAAAAAAAAAGTTAATTATTTCAAGAGCGAGAAAACAGGATTTAACATCAATTCTGGTTTTCTTTCTTTCTCTTTCTCCCCCCCACTCTCTCTCTGATATTTAAATTATGCTACCATTTTGGGAAACATAAATAATGTGCATAATTCCTCATCTCTCAAATATAGAACTGCATTTTAATGAAAGTTTAATCTTCTATTTGATTACTAATTGTTACTTAAGCCTTTAGCATTTAAACCCGTGGTTCTCAACTGGGGTCCATATGGCCCCCTGAGGATCCATATAAGATTTTTGGGGTCCACATTACAAAATAGCAAATTAGGGATCCACAACAATATTTTAAGGGTCCCTGAAAAAATTTGCTTTCGATGTATGTATTGGTATTTATTGTAAGAACACAGCCAGGTTTCTTTCTCTAACGTTTTACATAGTTCATCCAACACAATTTAATGGGTAATAAAAAATATAGGAATTTTGAAAGGTGTTTCTATAAACTAGTTTTTAAACACCAAATGGCTTTGGGGATCCACCAGAATAAAATAGTAATTAAAGGGATCCATAGATAAAAAATGGTTGAGAACCTGAAGAAATTTTGCTTTAGATGTATCTATTGGTATGTACTGCAAAAATCAAATAAGTCTCTTTCTCCAACACTTTACATAGCTCAACCTACACAAGTTAATGGGTGACAAACAAAATAGGAATTTCGGAAGAAATTTCTATAAAACTAGTTTTTAAACATCGAATAGCTATAGGGGTCCACCAGAGTAAAATAACAATCGAAGGGGTCCATAGGTAAAAAATGGTTGAGAACCCTTGATTTAAACTGATCTTATCTGGACCAAATATTCTACCTGTTTTATCTTCAAACTAGCCAGGTCTGGCCTCTCACACCTACCCTACAATGTCATTGTAAAAATAAACAATCATATCATCAAAAAAAGTTCTGTTTTTGCTTCAAAGGTTTTGCTCCATTCCACTGACAATGATGATGGTGATGACAAAGCTTTACTACATTTAACAAAATCAGGCGTAATAACACCAAGTTCAAGATATACAAGGTTTAAAACATAGACACAAACAACTCTACCTTGTGAAGTCACAGCAGAATTCTCCTTAGATTTTGAAGCACAGGATTCTGTAAAAGATAAAAAAAAAAATGAAAGATCTAGCAGGCATGGCTGTGTGGTAAGAAGCTTGCTTCCAAACCACATGGTTCTGGGTTCAGTCCCACTGTGTGGCACATGAGCAAGTGTCTTTTATTTTAGCCTCAGGCCAACCAAAGACCTGCGAGTAGATTTGGTAGACGGAAACTGAAAGAAGCCTGCCACATATATGTGTGCGTGTGTGAGAATCTTTTTGTTTATGTTTATCCCTCACATAAACAATCAATGTTGGTGTATTTATGATGCTGCGACTTAGCAGTTTGGCAAAAGAAACCAATAGAATAAAGACCAGGCTTAGAAAAATAAATACTGAAGTGAATTCATTGAACTAAAAATTCAAGGTGGTGCCCCTTTCATTCTTTCAGGGTCGATAAATTAAGTACCAGTTATGCACTGGGGTTGATGTAATCAACTTAATCCCTTTGTCTGTCCTTGTTTGTCTCCTCTATGTTTAGCCCCTTGTGGGTAATAAAGAAATAAGAAGCACTGAAAAGTTAATGTTAGAATGATAATGATGACAATGCTGACACTGAAAAAAACAATGACTGTTTAGATTTACAAGATGACATTTTCAGATTTGGATGTGGATGAAATTTTGATACAGCAGGTTTTCCCCACCTCTATAGTGGGTGGCCACTCAAAATGCGAGAAATAGAAGCCAAATTTTCCTTGAATAACAGCCTCTGGTCTTAAAGAAAAGAAAGGACACATTGGTCAATGCAAATCAAAGATAACAAAAAAAAAAATCAGAACAGTCATGGTTGGAATAACTTTGATCATAAGTCTTCTAGGTTAGGACTGATGTGAGACTAAACAAGAATCAAAGAAACTTGTATGTGGTTACTAGAAATAACAGTCAAATGGCATTCAAACAGCAACCTACTGTCTTAAATAATAATGAAAACTACATATGTCCAGAAAATTGTGTGTGCATTCAGAATAATGTTCTCATGGATACAGTATACCTTAGGACACACATGCATTCACACACACTCACACACACATTCACCCCCCCCACCACCACACACACACACATGCATATATTAACCCTAACCCCAACAAACACACAAACACACATCCACCTCTTACCCATGCACACATACAAAGCTTAAACCCTAATCTAAAGAAATTCTTAATTAACCTTCCTCGTTCCATATTTCTACAGTTTCCCTAATTAATATTTCCTTATTTGGTAACCATTCCCTCACCCTTTCTTTGTTTCTCTTTTTAACCAGACTTATTACTTTATATTTCCTTCACAACTTGTTGCCATAGTTACCACTTTCATTCTATTAACCATTAACCATTAACCATTACGAATCCTGGTTACCGTTCTTTTAATAACATCTAAACCTCCATTCGTTTATTACGTTAATTAAGAAGCATGCACACACACATAAAAGAAAACTGAAATAGAGAGAATAAATTAACTCCTTTCTTCCCTCCTTCCTGCCTTTCCTGCTATCCTTATGATTTATCTGTGTGTGTACCCACGCTAATATCATTGCATTAGCCATAGTACCACCGACACCAGCATCACAACCACCATGACCAGCAGCAGTGGCAGGTGGTGGTGGCTGCGGCAGAAGCAGCAACAACAACAACAACTCTCCTACCACTATCACTACTACTACAACTACGATCAACAATGTTTCTAAGCACCACTACCACCACCATCACCACCACCACCATCACCACCACCACCACCATCCCCACCACCACCACCATCACCACCACCATCAACAGTATTACACAACACCACCACCGCTGCTGCTGCCACCACTGTTGCCTCAACCATTGTCACTACCACCAACACTACTACCATCACCACCAGCACCAGCAGCTACACTATAAGTAACAACAACAAGAACAACATGACCATCACCATGACCACCACCACTGTTCATCTCTGATATAATATTGTTATTTTCTCCTCGTTTTATTTCATCGGCTATCAACCACTAATCAATAAGAGATGTAGAAAATCCGGTCAGTCATATTAGCTTTCTGCTAATAAAAATCATACAAAGCAAAAAGTACAACAAAAAAGAGAAACATACATTAAAAAAATATGAAAAGCAACCTAATAAAAATGTATTAAAAATAAAAACGAAATAAAAATGATCGTCCAATGATATTTGTTTTCTTAATGGGTAGTTTTTTTTTGTTTTTTTTTGGTGTGTATCTTCCAGTTATGTTTCTTTTTTCTTCTCTTATGTTACAGCAAAGTAAGAGTAAATAATAACAGCAATAAAAATGTAGACATACGTACAGATAACATAATTTGGAGTGGTTATGAAATTCAGTTTGCAACATAATAGTTCCGTGCTTGTTCCCATTGTGTGTTCATGTTAGTGTCATCTTGGGTACAATTGATTTTTATTCTAACATTGGGTTTACAAATGCCTTGTGAGTAGGATATAGCATATGGAAACTATGGATTTAGTAATGTAGTTAATTGGTATATTATAATTATTTTTATTATTATGGCTGGGTTCCAGCCTGACTGAAGCAACAAAGTCCACTCACCACACTTCTCCATCCATCATCACAGTCTCTAGGCCTTGGATACATTCCAGGCCAGTGTCTGCAATCTAGTTGTCGATGTAAGTGTGATGATGTTTTCCTCTTCTTATATGACCATGAAATTGGTTCCACAAGACTAATTTTGATGCTTCCAGTTCAGAGAGTTGCACATAGTGACCAGATAGTTGCAGCTGTCTTTGCCTGTTCTTCTCACTAACTTTCAGCAGATTACCAAAAAGGCATTCATTTGTCATATGTTGTTGGTGTGCAAGAGAGACATCTGCGCTGGTAAGGTCAGGTGCTACAGATGGTTGGGGAGAGCTGTGTGAAGAAGTGCCACTCCCAACAGTGGAAGGAACCTGGAGTAGAGGGAAACCCAGGAAGATATGGGATGAGGTGGTGAAGCATGACCTTTGAACGTTGGGCCTCACAGAGGCAATGACTAGTGACCGAGACCTCTGGAGATATGCTGTGATTGAGAAAACCCGGCAAGTAAAGTGAGATCACAGCTGTAGCCTTTACTAGTGTTGCATAATCAGCCCATTTAAAAAGTACCTTTGAATATTCAGGCAACATGCCATGCTTCAGGAGATTTATTGAGTCAAGTAAAACCAAAATCAAAAATCAAGTCAAATCTAACCGCAATCATATGGAAATTGTAGTTATGGCTGATGCCAGCGCCGCCTGTCTGGCTCCCTGCACCAGTGGCACGTAACAACCCACACTGTAACAAAAAGGAAATTGGAAAGACGGTACCATATTGGTTAGGATAATGTGTATGTAAGAAGGTTTCAGATATAAGTGTGTTATTTTATAGCTAGATGCCTTTCCTACTTTACAATATGTAACTGGGTCTTATTTTCATGTCACCATGAAGCTTGCAGGACCATAAAGCCTGAGGTGGGCAACTTCATGTTAGGAGATGAGGAGTAGAGAAGATTAAAGTGAAAGAGAAAAGGGCTGGAACAGAACAGGTTTCTTGCTGCAGAGGAGGTACATGACTACTCATATAGATGAACACATAGTAACATAAATTTGAGGTTTTCACTAAGTCTTTAGATGTGACAACATTGTAAACTTGTGCTGATTTTCTATTTCCTTTTCTCTCTTTGATTTCTCTTAGCTATTATGGATGTTGTTTTGGTCAACATTCATGGGTTTGATATTACAACTCCTAGCAGCTCGACTTGGATCTGTTACTGGTAATTACATCTTTTTTTTATTCATTTAATTGTCCTTTGTTGTTCCTCATCATTTATTGTTCTGAGTTACAAAAATGAATGATGATAGCAATCCTGGTTTCTGGTTTTGGAGGAAGACAGCTGTGTGAAGAAGTGCTGACCTCTACCTGTGGAGGGAACTTGTAGTAGAGGTAGACCCAGGAAGACATGGGATGAGGTGATGGACTTTGGGCCTCACAGAGGCAATCACTAGTGACTGAGATCTTTGGAGATATATTGCACTTGAGAAGGCCCATCAAGTGAAATCATGGTTGTTGCTGGTGCTGGTATCACGTAACTGGCACCCGTGCCGGTGGCATGTAAAAGGCACCTTTCAAGTGTTGGGCCTCACAGAGACAATGATTGAGACCTTTGATATTATGTTGTGCTTGAGAAGACCCATCAAGCCAACTAAAATCACACTTGTGGCCAATACCAGTGACCCACAAATTCCACTTGTGCCATTGGCACATAAAAGCACCCATTACATTCTCAAAGTGGTTGGCATTAGGAAGGGCATCCAGCCGTAGAAAACCATGCCAAATCAGTCTGCAGTCTGGTGCAGCCTTCCAATGTGCCAGCCCAGTCAAACCCCACCTAACTCAAGCCAACAAGGTCAACAGATGTTAAATGATGATGATGATTGTAAAACAAGAAAAAATACTGTGGAAGCTAATTATATGAAGGACTTTTTCAGCATTTCTAGTTATGGTCAACATGTCTCTCTTCCAGAACATTCTGAAATTTTACACTTGAAGCATTTTGTTCTATTTTTATACCAGGTTGTTCTAATCAAGATTTGTTTGCTCCAGTGTTTCTAGAAAACAAAACTTTCACATTGGTTTGTGTTTGGAGTTTTATCTTTTGCTTGTTTCAGTCATTAGACTGTGGCCATGCTGGAGCACCCCCTCAAAAAATTCTTAGTCAATTGACCCTAATACCCATTTTTTTTAAAGCTTAGTATTATTCTGTCAGACTCTTTTACTGAACTTCTTTGTTATGGGGGTGTAAACACTGATTGTGAAGCGGTGAGGAGGGCGAACTAACACATATATACACTTGTGTGTGTGTGTGTGTATACATACATACATACATATATATATATATATATATATATATAGAGAGAGAGAGAGAGAGAGAGAGAGAGAGAGAGGCTTCTTTCAGTTTCTGTCTCCCCCACTCACAAGCCATAGGGTATAGTGGAAGACATTTGCAGTGGGACTGAACCTGGAACGGTGTGGTTGAGAGGCAAGTTTCTTATCAGACAACCACGTCCATGCCTAATCATTAATATTTGATAATTGTAAAACAAAAATTGCATCTTTTAGAAAGTTCATACAGTATACTTTAAATGTAAAATAAAACTTTCAAATCTTCATTTTTAATATTTTGTAGGAGAGAACTTAGCCCAAATCTGCAGAAAAGAATATCCCAAACGCCCTCGTATACTTCTCTGGTTAATGATTGAGTTAGCTATTATAGGCAGTGATATTCAAGAAGTCCTTGGTTCTGCTGTTGCAATTAACATCCTGTCAAATGGATGGTAAGTTCTTTCAAAATTGTCCTTGGAATTTTCTGAGGGTTTCTCAGCACCTTACTAATTCTAAAATTTCTTCATTTAATATATATATATATGTACACAATGTGAGACACATGGCTTAGTGGTTAGGGCAATCGGCTCAGGATCATAAGGTCATGAGTTCAATTCCTGGTGATGCATTGTGTCCTTGAGCAAGACACTTTATTTCACGTTGCTCCAGTCCATTCATCTGCCAAAAATGAGTAGTACCGGTATTCCAAAGGGCCAGCCTTGTCACACTCTGAGCAATGCTGAATCTCCCTGAGAATTATATTAAGGGTACATGTGTCTGTGGAGTGCTCAACCGCTCACATGTTAATTTCACAAGCAAGCTGTTTGATTGTATCAGCTGGGACCCTCATTGTCGTAACCCATGGAGGGCTCCTTTTATGTACACAATCATGCAGCTGTAAAAATCCTAACATAATAGTCATAGAAGTATGGTGCTGGCTTCGGCCTGGCTGGCTCTTGTGATACTGTCTCATCCATGCTAGCATGGTACATGGACGTTAAATGATGATGATGATGATAATGATGATGGATCTTCACTCCCAAACTAAATTTTTTTGTGTCAAATTATAAGTATATATAGGTATAATGAACTTCTTTTCCAGAACGGCTGAACTGCCTCCCCATTATTTTCCTCCAGATATGACCTTGGTCTCTGTAAATTCAGAGTTAATTAGTATTTTGCCTATCATTAACAGTGTCATTCATTTTAATATCGTAGTTGTGGATAATGCCAGTGCCATCTCACTGGCAGCCATGCTGGTAGCATGTAAAAAGCACCGTTCGAGCATTGGGCCCCGTGGAGGCAGTGACCAACGCCTTTGGCAATATACCATGCTTGTGTAGACCTGTTAACCCAAGTGAAACCATAGTCAGGGCCAATGCTGGTGTCAGGTCAGTGGCACATAAAAACACCACTCTATACTTTCAGAGTGGTTGGCATTAAGAAGGGCATCCAAGCATAGAAACCTTGGCAAATTAGGTTAGAACCCAGTGCAGGGTCCCCCCCTCCATCCTGACCCTACTATACTATGTAGTCAACAAAGTCAAAAACAAACAATGTGCTTGCACAAAATTAAAAATATAAAATGGTACCCTATATATGTGTATATATATATATATATATATATATATATATATATACAAACACACACACAAATATTATATTTGACAAAATATGTGTGTATATATTTGTAATGTAGCTATTTTTATTTGTCGCCTTCCCTCTCCCTCCACACCCATACATATGTATTTCTTTAAAAAAGCTCAATAAATTAGGAGACACCATTTCTAATGAGTGAAAAGCTAAATAAAGTTCCATTATATTTATGACACATCTCTTCTCCACCTCTAACCAGATATTAAAAGCACTTCTTTGTTAAGACTAAAGCAGAAAATAAAGTAAACAGTTTATCGTTTCTCAATAATAAAGATGTATAAAACAAATATTACATTAGTACCATACAATATATAACAATATATGTCAACTTGTACATACATACATTCATATGCACATATATATATATATATATAGCATTGGATAGATAAGAAGCAACAATATTAAAATATTTTAAGCAAGCTATTTGCAAGATAATTTCTATTACATTGCATGGATTAGGATGATAATAATAATTGTCTTTATCATTAATTTTGATATAGTTTTTAAATATGTATTCTTATCTTTTGTTTCTAACACAAGCATAGCTAAAAGCTGTTTTGAAACATACAACAAAAGTCCTACAAACAAAAATATTTAATGATAAAAAAAAAAAGAATTATAATACAGAAGTAAATAAAGTAAAATAACATTTAAAGAATACGTATGTATAAAATAAAGAAATATAAATATATAAAATTGAAATTTGTAGGCTTTGTCAATGGCAGAATAATCTTTGTCTAACTTGTGAAAGCAACTGAAGGAAGCTATACAACTAACTGGAAGGACTATCAATGTTACAGCTGTTCTGATTGGTTGATTTTCTTTTTTTTTTTTTGTTTTGCTTTCACATTTGTCCCACATTCTAGAGGATATTTTTATTGTGTGATTGAAAACATAGATGTGGAAAAACATTTAAGTAGAGAACACTTACTAAAGGTTATCCAGCACTAAGATAGACTAAATGTTGGTGGTTACGAATACTTCCAAGATAGTGTCTATAACAAGATGTATTGCTTGGACAAGAAAATGCAACCAAACATTTGCAGAATTCTTGACCTATGAAACAGTTGGCCAATACTGTGACCATTTAACCATATCACCTCATTTGGTTCTGCATTTTCATCAACTTTAACAATTTATATACATACAGAATTGCCAAAATACACCAGATTAAAACGATTTCAGATGAAAAATCAGAGGTTCATATCGTGTTACAAGCATTGGATCTGTTCTTAGGCAAAGAATTTAGTTCTGAAATAATTTGTTAGCTTGTATGGCTGAAGTGTTCAGCTTCTTTGAGGAAATGTTACATGTGAAAAACATGTCCTCTCTGGGTGAGAATGACCAGTCTCTTAACATTTTGGAAACTAGAAATAAGCACCTGATTACATCGATTCTTTTAATTCAGAAAAAGATCAGAAAATTTTTTCCTTAACCATTTAGGCATTCAGATTACTCTGTCAAATGTAAAGCTTATTTATTTCATTGTTTTGACTTAATCATGCATTATCTCATAGCTTTGAAATTTCAATGATGTGATTGTTTATTTTTAGAACGACATAATAGGGTATGTGCAAGAAGCCTGATTTGGCAGCATTGAACATAAAACAGGTAAGATATTTGGGTCGGATAAAGTTGGTTTAAATTCTGAATGGTTCAGTAAATAATAATCTGTACAGTCATTGAGAGAATTATATTTTCTCAGTGCTAAGTGTTTATGTAACCCTACACAGACAAGATTGTGGTGCATGGGAAATTATCCTAAACAACTGGATTTTAAAGGAGTTTTATATTTATGAATTGATTTGAGAAGCTTGGGAATTACTCCAGAAGCATATAAGAAAACACTGACTAGGAGTTAAAATTAGAACATTGGTGTATTACAAAATCAGAAACTGTATATACAGCTCAGCAAATTGGCCTTGATAATATACAATATGAACTTTGTGTTTATAGCCATTACAACATCATTGTGTGATATAACATTGTTATATTATGAAGTTACATGATTTTTAAATATTTTAGTTAGGAGGTGGTAGTATATTTATTGCCTTTGCAGGCCTGAAGCTAGTAAGATTGTAGTCTATGTCTTTTAGAATTTGGCCACATTGCTGTGTTTAGGTTGACTGAATTTTTTTGTGGGGGTGGAGATAATGATCAGGAGGTAAAAATAAGTATCATTAAGTCAAATAAGAATTCCATTGACTATATTTTTTGAAAAGTTTGTAGACGAAATCTGTGATATACTCTAGCTGCAGGAGTAAGAGCTTGTGCATGTTAAGAGCACACAGTGTTTATGTATTGTGTATATGTTTGCATATGTATGTTTTGTGTATATGCTTGCATGTGAGTGTGTCTACAGCTTTATCACACAAAAAAAAACATTATGCATGATTAGCAAAGCTAAATAAGAACATGTTTGAGCTAAGCTAAGCATTCAATAAAGCATGGTACTTAAAGCCCCTTCCCTCTTTATGTATCAATAACAACATTTTTAATATTGTTTCATGTTCATTCCACCCTGCTTCCATGGAAAGGATTAACAACTGTTTTCACAACTGAAATTCAGCTATTCTTTTCTACCATGAACTACTCATCTGTCTTGTAGCTTGAGGTTTCTTTTTCTCTTTCCCTCTTGTTCACTCAAACACACTGGAACAATATAATTAGTTTTTTTCCCACCATGGGCACAAAGCAATGATTGCAGAAAGTAAGTTTTGAACTATTGGCTATTACATCACTAGTTAAGTACTTTAACCTCAGAACCACTGAATCTCTTATAAAAAAAAATTTTAAAAAAAAAAACCCAGAAAAATCTGTCCAAAATTGATAACTAGGATCCCAATGGCAATTGTATCTTCTAGATTGTCCAAATTCAACTTAACAGGCAAGCCCGCAGCAAAATTGGATTGATGCCTGGCAAAAATATGGATTGTAGCAACTTAGCAAACCTTTCAGATTTTCATCAACACCAGCCTCTGACTGAGGAATACCATCAAAGTCTTGGGTGGTATCATAGTATTCAACAGCTCCATCCTCATCATTAGCATAACCGCCATCATAAGTAGCATCACTGCCATCATAAGTAGCATAACCGATATCATAATTAGCTAAGCCACTATCATATGTAGCACTGCTAACGTCATAATTAGCATCGCCACTATAGTAAGTAGCATCACCAACATCATCAGTAGCATCACCAACAACATCAGAAGCATCGCCAACATCATCAGTAGCATCGCCAACATCATCAGTAGCATTGCCAACATCATCAGTAGCATCACCAACATCATAAGTAGCACCATCGCCACCATAGTCTATACCAGCACCACCATCATAACTAGCGGCGCCGACGTCATAATCACCATCATCAAGCGACTTGGAGAGAGACTCCGCAAAACTGTGAATTTCTGGAATTATGTTGGTATACATTATATATATATATATATGTATGTATATTTTCAGAAAAAATATGTTGATGCTTTTTATATTTCGTTGAAATGATGAAGAGTATTTATGTTGCATATAAATGAAGGTATGCTTGCATGCATATGTATATGTATATCCATCATATATGTGTGTGTGTGTGTGTGTGTTTTGCCGCATGTATATTTCAATTAACATTTCATAGGCTATCATCATTTAATGTCCGTTGTCCATGCTGGCATGGGTTGGACAGTTTGACCAGGGCTGGTAAGTTGGAAGGCTGCAGTGGACTCCAGTCTGATTTGGCATGGTTTTCCACAGATAGAATCCCTTCCTAATGCCAACCACTCAGAGAGTAATGAGTGGTATTATGTGCCACTGGCACAGGTGCCATTTGCATGACACCAGTATCTGCCATGACTGCGATTCGGGTCAGCTTGATGGGTCTTCTTCTCAAGCATGACACACATACAATTTTGAAGTGTGTGTGTTTGTGTGTGTATATGTTTCAAAGTGTATATATGTATAGAACTGATATGGTAACAAAAACAAAAAACAAACAAACAAAAAACAAAAACACCCCACCTAAAAAAAAACAAAACAAAAACAATAAAAAAGAAACCCCTCCCTAAAGAACAAACTAAAATAAAACTAAGAAAAAAATACAACAAATGTCAATAAAATTAAATTGACTAGTTCAAATCACCTTCTGTCTTGCTCTGTGATTCTTCAGTGGACATCTGTTGTGGCAAATCTGTGTGTTCTGAAAGACAAAACAGTTCTTGGTTCAAGTACAGACTGGTCTGAACTCCCTTCCCTCGTCACCTCATGACCATTGGTCAATAAGCAAAGTGCAGTAGTTGATTACATATAAGTACACACACACACAAGCACACACATATGTATTATACATACACACACACACACACAAAATACATTCATTTATTCTATTACTGGTTTCAGTCACTGGACTGCTGCCATGCTGGAGCACCACTTTCAAGAGTTTTAGTTGATCACATCGATTCCCAGTGTACTGATATCAGTCTGGCATTTATTTTATTTATCTCTATTTGTCAAACAGTTAAGTTAGCTTTTTATAAAGGAATATAATACTTTGGTACACACACACACACAAACATGCATATATACAATTTTTGTTTACTGAAATTCTATTTGTAAAGTATTGGTCAACTAGAAGAATGCAGCAGAAGATACTGTCTCCACATGTTGCACAGTAGGACTGAGCCTGGAACCTCATAGTTGTGAAATGAACTTCTTAACCACATGGCCATACTTATGTAGAGATAGATGAAGGCAAGATGGCTGAGAGATACCA
>JARUKP010000095.1:0-14315 GCA_029874955.1 Octopus insularis | reverse complement strand
TCATCATTTAATGTCTGCTTTCCATGCTAGCATGGGTTGGACGATTTGACTGAGGACTGGCAAACCAGATGGCTGCATCAGGCTCCAATCTGATCTGGCAGAGTTTCTGCAGCTGGATGCCCTTCTTAACCCAACCACTCCGAGAGTGTAGTGGGTGCTTTTATGTGCCACCGGCACAAGGGCCGGTCAGGTGGTTCTGGCAACAGCCACACTCAGATGGTATTTTTTATGTGCCACCTGCATAGGAGCCAGTCCAGTGGCACTGGCAACAACCTCGCTTGAATGTTTTTTCACAAGTGCCAGTAAGGCGACGCTGGTAACAATCACGCTCAAGCAAAATGAAATATTGTATAGATGTAAATATAAACATGCAAGGATAGGGGTTTGTTCTAGAAGGGTCATTGTGAGAAGGGTTTGTTGCAAATGTAGCAGTGACAGAAAGTGTTAATTTTGCTGAATTCTTTGCTAATAAATTTGATGTACATGGTCCTTAAAGTGCTGGGTAGAATATAGAGAGGTATACTATCCAACACATTAATAACTTTGTCGATTAATTACTGGTATTAAACAATTATTGACATGTCTAATTTATGTTTCAGGTGAGTAACTCTAACTCTGATGTCACAAATGTTGAGATTAGAGGCGACCAAAGAGACGTTGTGAGAGCAAAGGCTCTAATACAGCAAGTAATTGATGGAGAGGAGCCTGGTAAGAACTATGTCTGAGACTTATTGCACTGGCTGACATACCAGTGATGTGGTATGGAGTGGTGGTCTTGTGGTTTTGTTTCAGTGTTGTAGTTGCTATGGTTATGTATGGTGCTGATGTCTGTAATGTTAGAAGTATGGTAGCATGATCGTAATTATGGTAGAACTGCAGGGTGATTGGTGTTACGAAGGGCATTCAGCTGTAAAAATCATGCCAAAACGGACACACAAGTCTGGTGCAGTTTTCTGCCTGGCCAACATGGAAAGCGAATGTTAAACGATGATGGTGATGTGACATGGTTGTAGTGTGAAATGCTAAGAGAAGTCTTATAGATTATAATGGAAATTGATATGGAAAAGCAGCAAACCCTCTTCAGTGGCATGACAGAAGTTCGTATGATGATAACAATTTTTGATAATTGTGTTATGGGATGTTATTAACCCAAGATTAGGTCAGGTCAATAGACCTGTGGTCAAAGACATTACATCTGTGGTCATACTTTTTTTTTTGAGTTGAGTTGAGAATATAGCTGTTGTTTCCAGCTGGTTGAGTGACCATGTAAAGACTCCCATGAAAGGTTATGTGAGATGTTCACAGGTGGTAGTCAAATGTGGATATCACCTTGGCTGTGTGGTGATGTGTGTGCATGTCTGTAAGTGTTAGGTATATTGTGACCAGTTTCTAATTCTAGTATGTCTATTTGTTTTCAGCTGACTATCAGAATCGTAGTTACCAGAATAGATTACGAAATAAAGAGAATTTGGAGAACTCTCGTAAGTATTAATAATGTACAATGGTGGTTATGGTGAGGTGGAGGTCTTTAGTCTCCTCTTTCCATCTCCCATCCTTGCTTTTTCTCATCTACCATATCTTTCTCATCTTAACAGACCAGAAGTGCTACAATTGTGGTAAAAATGGTCATATATCCAGAAACTGTGATCAAGATCCAGGTAAGAAATTTCTTTCAAAGGGTTTTATGGTGGTTTTGTTTTTGGCACAACACTTAAGGTATTGGGCTTCTTGCTTAGGAATTAAGTTTAAGTCTATCTCAAGCTTTTATAGTGTCCTTAGCAGCAGGACACCATCTTGCTTTTATATATATATATATATATAGTTTTTTTTTTTCTCTTCTATGCTTGCTTGGGTGGCTTTATTTTAGTTATTTAAACTTTGAACAAAATGGCACAATGAGGTGAACTTAATTTTGTGTTGAGGACTTTGCACTTCCTTGTGTATCTCATCTGAAATAATCAAAAATGTGGAGTATTGTAATAAGTTTACAAACACTTTTGTCATCTGACTCCAACCAAGTGTGATATCCAGTTGCTTTGAGTGCTGCTACCAGTAAAATTTGTTACATAGTTGATGGCTAGAACAATACCCACCCTCAGTGGGACAAATAAGGCCCCTGTTAAAAAAAGGATGAATGAACCCTGCATAGGGTCTCCAATGATTTCGGTTGAAATATTCAAGTTGAAGTACAACCACTTAAAGAGTGACAGGCCCTTAATTCATCACTGAATCATGTCTTGGAGGAGAGAGCATTAGAAAGGGCCCACTTAGCAGTAGTGAGGGTGATCTGACAAAAAAAAATAAAATAACCCTGCTGTCCTGTTGGTCCTTTAATTTGAGAAGGGCTTAGATGGAATACTGTGTTTTCCAGAATACAAGTCAAATTTTTCAGACCAAAATTTATAGCCAAAAAAAAGGTAGGTTGACTCACACACCAAGATGACTTTGGAGGACCAAAAATTCCAAGTGAAATGCAGCTGGATTTGGAAAGATAGTGACAATGGTTGAATGTTTCTACTATGTTGACTTGTGTGCCAGAAAAAAATGACAGTTTGATGTGGTCTCTAATTGTTTCATCTGTTTCATTATCAGAAACTATTTGCAGTAATCAAAAAGTGGTTTGCATACAGTGTAAGATCAGAATTTTGGAAATGCCATTCCCTTGTGATTAATTTCAAGCCCTTTGAAGATTTTTGTGACACGCAAAGAAGCTGGGAGTATGCACTTAAAAGTTCACTTGAACTTGATACAGAGTGCCATTTGTTGGCAGGTTTGAGGGCTCAGCTTGACCTTCAAGAATCCTAAAATCGACTAAAAGAAATCAGAGGGTGGTCACACTTGAAATGGAGCGGAGAGCTCTCGTTAAGTTAGACCTATCTACATGTGTGCGTGTTATGCTGGAATCATTGGTGTGTGTGTGTGTGTGTGTGTGTGTGTGTGTGTTCTGTTGGGCCAGTTTGTGAAACCAGACCTGTTGATTCTGTATCAGTTTCAAGAACTGTGATATCTATGAAGTAACTTAAGGAAACATTTACCGTTTTCTAGGAGACTGCAGTAATGCAATCAGAAATGGTCTATCCTTGACAGGAACTGGTAAGGAACTTCAATTAATGGAACATTTCTTTTTTTTTTCTTCTTCACTTCTCGTTACAATAACCCCTAAAGATTCTCTCAATTTGTAGAATGGCTAATTATTGTGCTGCATTTCAGTTGATTGTTCTGCTGCATTTTTAGCTTAATTAGTAGTGTGCTAGATTTAGCTAATTGTTCTGCTGCATTTTTAGCTTAATTAGTAGTGTGCTAGATTTAGCTAATTATCATGCTGCATTTTTCTATTCTAATTGTAAATTTGTCAAATTTACTTTATTTCTTGTAAACCGCTGCTACAATTACTAACACAACTGCTTCATTCATACAACTTATTCTAACTTGTAAACTTTGTTGTCAGTGAGTTGACCTCTTCTCGTGTACAGTTTTTTGTAGTAGCTACTACTAAACTAACCTGTTTAATAGCTGCTACTGCAACTACTACTACTACTACTACTGTCGTTGCTGCTACTGTATAGTTTTTGTAATAACTTGTATTGTTAGTATGTAAAATAATTGTACGAAACTAGTGTTATGAACAATTCTGTTAGTTGATCCTGTATGGTGCTAATAGTGTTTAGATTGTCTCTGTTATATTACATATTATGATAATGTTTGCTATTAGCTTTGTATATCTGTAGTATTACAATTTATATTAACCTGTTATGACAAATGTTAGAAGCTAATCCTGTTTGTTTATTGACCCTTTCATCAAGATGAAATGTTGATAAATGTTTCACCTTTTTCAGAACTGTGGGGTGACCCGAAGGCACAGGAATTTCAATGTTCAGTGTATGGAACTGGTGAGAAGAACCCCTTAATTTCAGTGTTTTTTCTGTGATCTGTGTAGGATTTGTGTTGGTGCTTAGTGTGAATTGATCTGCTTTTATAGCTACAGATAACTATAATGGCTGTTTGTGCATTCTGCTTCACATGATATGGCTGCTGGCAACTCTATAACAGCGTGTACTCCTGTGTCTAGCACAGAGACATCATTGCGTGATGGAAGCATTGCATTTGTGAATGCAGAGCTTCAACATTGAGTGCCACAAAGCCATTTTGCCATTAACTTTTATAAGAGATTGAGATCAGTGGGGCAAATGTTTCACGTCATGGAGCTGCCTGTTACAATAAGATTCCCAGGAAGGCGATCCTTCTGTAATGCAGAAAATGGATGTATAACTATGCTAACTTTTGAGTTGAGGGAATCCTTATGTAGCCATGTATCTTGCTAGAAATAAAGATCACTTTTTAATTATTCCCTTAATGGAATGTTGAGAGAGATTGATGTCATATTCAGAAATTTTTTTCTTATATATGAGACAGAGGGGAAGGGAAGTGTTCATTCTTTACAGGACCCTTCAAAGTGGATATCAGACCTGAATATTAGAAATACCCAAGGTCAAAGGGGGTGGTGTTAAACCAAACAACCACTCAGGTAGGCCTTGGTGGGATTTGAACTTGGAATACAAGAAATACTGCTGCCAGGTATTTAGTCTGATGCTCCACCAACTTTGTCAATTTTAATGCTGACCTCTCACTCTCTCTCTTCTTCCCCATCTCAATTTCCTCCTGATATGGAGCAGGGCACTTAACTCTACTCACTTCTTGAGTTCAACTTTTACTACTTGGAAATAAATCCCAGATTTAATGTCTGAGTCACTTCCTCTGCTAAGCATTCATCCATTTCATATTGAATTAGTGTCTACTGAAAGCATTCACAGATTTCTTGGGTTTTACTACTACTACTACTACAATGTAATTTTAAGGCCCACCCCTCAATTTATTGTTGAATTTGTGTTTAGTCAAAATAGCAATAATAATAATAATTGTTTTCCTGATCTTTTGCAGAAGATTGGAATCAGTCACAGACCAGGGAATCACATCGGATTTCATTGAATGGAAATGGTATGAGGTTTTCTTATTTCCCTACTGCCATTCTGGTGTGGTTAACTTGAGGAGTGTAAGTATGGTTGTGGTAGAGAGGTTTGTTTTACAACTGAGTGGTTTCAAGTTCAATTCCCCTGCTTGGCATTTTGGGCCAAGGCTACTAACATAGCCTTGAATTGACCCAATGTCTTGTGAGTGGAAAATGGCAAGCAGGAATGGTTCCAGAAGCCTGCTGTATGTGTAGATATACTTGCGTGTGTGTGTGATATACATATATGTAGGTAAATGTTTGAATATAATATTCAGGGTTTCAGCACCTGGTTGTTATTTCTAGCAGCTTGAATGCTTGTGTTGTTTAGTCACTGTCATAATTAGTCACCATCCTTATTTGCTGTCTCCAGTTAATGAAAAAAAAAACCCTGATAATTACAGATGAGGAGGATTGGGAGGCTGAAGCCGCTGAAGACCCGCAGCCTGTGTTTATGGCTGATCCAGATTCATTCCAGATGTTGAGTCTCGATGATGAGGATGATGAACGACCGGCTCGAAGAGGAAGAGGTAGAGGTGGTGGTCGTAATCGGCAGCAACCGGCAGACCTTGGCCAGTGTCGCAGCATAAAGCCAGATTACTCTGGTGGTCGAGGGCCTGGTCGACAACGGGATTCCAAAAAGTCCTTGGAAGGGACCCTGATATGGGCCATGCAGTCCCGCCAGCAAGAGGAAGAAGAAAACATTCCAGTAATGGAGTCAAAACCAGTAGATTTTGCAGAGATGCGGAGATTACAGGAGGAATATGATCGCCAAAAGTTTGAAGGTTTGCACAATAATTTCTGTCCTTTGTTTCGTTTTGTTTTTCTAGTTTTGGTCAAAACCCCTCTGACAGACAATTCCACCTTTTTTCTTTGTAGGATTCCAAACATTATCTAGATTACCCTTTCTTAAGACAGTAGGGTGGAGTTTGATTGTTATTTGGAGCTGGTTGACTAAATACAAAGATTTTGCTGTTAGAAACTGGATGTGGAACTTGTTAGATGTCTTTTAGTTGTTTCTGAGAATTTATTCTTCACAGACCATTTCCAGTTCATTGGGTTGGTGGTGGGGAGGGGTTGAGATTCCCAGGATTCTGTAACCAGGCCCATATTGAAAAGAATTAAAATCTCACTTGTGTGGTGTTTGACTGTAGGTGGTGGTGGTGGGGCAGGGAAAGGAAGGATTGGATTAGGATATCAGAGCCAAATGGGATGGGACTTGGTGTTTCAGGGTGTCAGGGATTAGAAGTTCGCTAATCAAGCAGACGAGTGACTTTTTTTGGCAAAGTGCATGACGATGAAGTGCGATTGCACAGTGATGGCTTGTTTTGGGGAAGACTCTGAGGAAAGGGAAATGGAAGGGGCAGGAGGATGAGAACCTGAAGAATATTTGTGATTGTTGGAAGGGTTGTGGAATGGGACAGGGATGGGCCTTGGTGGAGGTTGAACAATTTACTGATTGGGGTGATTGGAAGGGATTAGCCCCTAATCTTCACGGAATAGATATTTCTACCATGACCATTCCATTTTTTTTATGAAAGGGGTGTATCTGGAACTGGTAGATTTGTATTGACTCTGCTGAAGGTCATGGATTGGCAGAATGGTGAGCATGGGACATATTGTTCTGCAAAGGCCTGAATTCCCATCCTGTCACTAGAAATGATAACTGTGGGAACCGAATCTTTTTTGTTCAATCCAGCCCCCCCCCCCCCCCTCATACAAATACTTCTAGGATTACAACATTTAATGTATTCTTCCTTTTTCAGTTGGTAGGATGTGGCTTGAAGATGATGTAGCTGTTATTTCTAGCATTATTGATGATGGTATTAGAGGCGGTGTTGATACATTCTCTTTACCTTTGCAGGGTTACCACCAGTTGTGAAGAACTTTTACAAGGAACATTCTGATGTTGCAAACATGAGTGAAATGGAAGTTGCTGAATTTAGGTACTTATTACAGTTACTGAGTCTTTTTATATATATATATATATATATATATATATATATATATATTTTTTTTTGTTAGTGGTGGGAAGAAGGAGGGCAGTCCCCACAACAAATAGGGAGATGAAACAAGACTTGGTTTGAATGCTTGCAAGGGTCTGGGCAAATGGGGCTATCATGTGTTCTTGGCCCTTGAATTGGCAGAGGACACTTACCAGCATTGTCTTTTATTAATGAAATTGAACCCTGAATCCATCTGATTGCAAATTAAATTCCTTAATAACATGGTTTTGCTTGTGTCAAGTGTGTGATGAGCTTTATGTCCTGCTTTGCCCTGCCTGTATGGTTTGGCTGAGACTTGGCCAGTCAGCTATGGCCATGCTGGGCTCAACCTATTTCTGACCTTTTTGTTCCAATGTAAAAAAAAAATGTTTTATTTGTTATTAGGAAACTCAACAATGATATACAGATAATCAATCTGGCTGTGAATGATTCTGACAACATCCCGAATCCTGTGAGGACGTTCTACGAAGCTTTCCACAATGATGGTAGCCTTCTTTTCTTTTCTAACATTCTAATGTTTCTTCTAGATCCATCAACACATCCATCCTGCTTTTAAGATAGATCATATATATATATATATATATATAATATATATATATATGATCTATGTATATGTATAATTGTTGTTTAGCAGAAAATTGAACGATTTCTGTCCTAAAACTGGCCTCCGTAGAACTTACCATGTGTAGAAAAACCTGTTGTCCCCTTTATGATAATATTGCCTTCCCCCATCAACACCTGCATGATCCTAGTGTTGACAATGGAATAATTCTTTAGTCTGAAGTAAGGAAGCAATATCTCTGACCTTTGTGGGGTTCCCTTCTCTCGTCCACGCTGGTAACAAAGGCTTTCTTTCAATGAGACGATTAAAATATCTGATGGGAAACTGGGTTGAGAGAGAGAGGAGCAGAAGTAGAGGTCTGGTCTGAATCAGGGAAACTCCATTAAGGACATTCTCTGCCCACATTGCACCAAGTCTACCACTTGAAGAAAGACCCCCTAATAACCAGTTATCACCCTTCTCTCAGAAAACCTCCGTCTCAGATTCACCAGACCTTACACACATAAGTTAACAGATAGAAGAACGTCTTTAATTGGATACATCCTCCATGCCTCTTTCACACAGTAATACCATGTGGTCTAATGTTCAAATTTTTAATTTTGTAGATGAAATATTGGAACAAATTCGAAGGCAAGGCTTTAAAAAGCCATCCCCTATTCAGGTAAGGAGCATATGTACATTTAATCATTGAACACCCACTTTTCCAATACTTGTATCAGTCAGACAAATTTGTTGCTGGAGATTTCCCACAGCTGGATGCCCTTGCCGTCACCAACCCTCCCCTGTTTCTAAGCCAGGTAATATTTTCCCATAGAAGACCAGAAGCAGACGTCACTTTTTGTATGGCAGTCATGCTCACATACAATCATTATGTAAGACAGGGTAAAAGATAAGAAGACACATTCAGTCAGTCACATCAGCCTTGTGGAAACGGGTTTGTGTTAAAGAAATTCATTTTGTTAGCATGTGGCTATGGGTTCATTCTCACCTCAGGCAAGGCTCTTCTATTCTAGCCTCAGATCAATCAGTATCTTGTGAGGGAAATCAGACAAGAAGAGATGGTCTGGAAGTCTGTCACTTATGTGTGTGTGAATACTTTTTGTCTTAGTTTGACAGTATTTGGGCAATGTTGATGTTTACTTCTGTAAATGATGTCTTATTGCCCATTGGTTTCAAGGTGGCAAGACCAGTAGAATAAAAAATACCTTATTTGGAAAACTGGCAACGTTTGATGACAAGAAGAGCATCTTAAAAGAATACTGCTTAGCTAAGCCTCACTTGACTCATGCCAGCCTAGTAAAAGAAAATTGGATATAAAAATTAAGCAAAACTCTCTCTCTCTCTCTCTCTATATATATATATATATATATATTCTTCACCTATGTTTGTGTCGTTCACACATATATATATATATATATATATATATATATATATATATATATATATATATATACACATATATATATGATGATTGTCATTAAATGTGACCAGGGTATTAGAAGCATCTACTTTGCTAGAAATAAGAGCTAAAATACTCTAATACTGTAGTCAAAGCACATAATTGTAAAGACATATACTGATATGGATGATAATTGTCCAAAAACGTTTGAGGATTTCCTTATACTGATGTCAGTTTTGGCAATTTCTGAAACTGATGTCAGTGTGTATGTGTGTGTGTATGCCCATGTATTATTATGTGTGTGACTATGATCTTCAAAACTATACCACACTTCTGTAATGTAGCTTGTTTGATGCAATACACCCATAGTTTAGTTTGAGGTCACCCCTGATCAAGGTAACCTTTTATTAAACGTGTGACCTTCTCTTTGTATATTAGGTATACATTGTTGCAGTATGACCTAAAAAAAGTACTGTGAGATTTTGCTGCTATTTCTAGCAGCTCTATTATTAACTGTGTAGAGACTTTCTTGTAAGATTGTTTCTGCATATGGTTGTGTTGTATTGCCTGTTAGGCTTAATATAAAAGAGAATCATTATCAGAGTTTTTTTTTTTTTCTCCTTTTAGTGCCAAGCATGGCCAGTGCTTCTTCAGGGCAAAGATCTTATTGGTATAGCACAGGTAAGTTTCTGGATTTTTTTTTTTTTTTATGTATTTATATTCCCCGAAATCTTCCATTGAGTAGCAATGATACCCTTCAGGGAAGGGACACGAAATACTGAGAAAAGATTTCATTGAAAGTTTGTCATAATATTTGTGATTTTAAAAGGATTCAAACACTCTTACTATGACACTGTTTTTCTTAGACTCTACCCACAAGAACAATCATCATTACTTTCTTTTCTTTTAGACTGGAACTGGTAAGACACTAGCATTCTTACTGCCGGCATTAATCCATATTTGCGGACAACCTCTGTGAGTTCTTTTTTTCCCCTCCATCACATTTCTTGTTCTCTTCTGGTCATTACGACCTTTTATTATTATCTCATCATCAACATGTTAATTATTATCAGTAGCATTTATATCATAGTTAAAAGCTGTAACAAGTCTACTTCCTCTTTCTCTCACTCAGTCCCTCAAACACTGGGGGAAGTTAAAGGCTCTACCAACTTTAGGACCTAACCCATTGTTGGACTATGAGGAAAATTCTGATAACACGCCCCAAGGAGAGCCTCTATTTTAACAATGATGCTACTTCATTGCACATATAAATATTGACATCTCAAATTTGGAATGAGGCTTCAAACAGGAATTAATACAACTATTAATGCAATTAAAATAACTAATAATAAGACGAGAAATGAACCAAAATGTTTTTGTTGCTTTGTCTAAGCCAAAATGTCCAAATGAGCTGGGTCTTGGAGTACCAGATGTCAAAAGTCCCTCCTGTAAATGGCTAATATTGTGCAGGTATAAGTAAAGTTCTTTCCCATGTCATATAGGGTCGGTTTCCATGATGTGAATATTCCCCACCTGGACAGGATGTTGGTCTGTCACAGAATTAACTCCTTTTTTTGCCAGCTGAGTGAACTGGAGCAACATGAAGTGTTTTGCTCGAGAACACAACACATTGCCTGGTCCAGGAATTGAAACCGTAATCTTATGATCATGAATCCAACACTCTAGCCACTAAGCTATGTGCCTCCATGAGTGGGGCAGCGAGCTGGCAGAAATGTTGCCAGGCAAACAGACTTAGCAGCATTTCATCCATCCCTGTGTTCTGAGCTTGATAAAATAATTACCTGTTGAACTGTTGGAGTCAGTGTAATTGACCTGGTCCCCCACCCCCCACCCAATTCTTGGTCTTGTGCCAAAATTTGAAACCAGTATTATGTGTTGTTGTTGATTGAAGAAGCACCAGCTTTTGGGTTACAATCAAATAGTTTTATGTAACAAATATTTAGCTGGGATTGTAGTGGGGGACATAAATCTGTAGAGTTTGGAGGTGGGGTGGGGTTTTGTAGTTACCATAAATCTTTGAAGGCAACGTTCCTCTTTCCTTTCTTTCTTATATTTTTCTTTTCTTTTCATTAATGTCCAGGCCTCGCGAGCAACGAGGTGGCCCTACTGTGCTAATAGTTTGTCCAACAAGAGAACTGGCACTACAGATTGAAGAAGAAGTCAATAAAATTCGTTATAAGAACATTTCTTGGTAAGTATGAGTTTTTAGTAGTAGTCATTTTGGTGTTAGGGCTTTATTCCTGTCTCCCTTGAGGGCAGAAACTCATGTGCATGGAATGCTGCGTTTTGGATGACACATCATAGAAATAATTATTTTGATATGAGAATGGTGTTCCTACACTTCCAAGAGCTGGAACTGTTGAGGGTGTTAACATGTCTTGGACAGTATTAATACCTCTGGTGTTGCTCAGTGACCTGCAATGGTCATCGTTCAGAGGAGTTATTCTAAGCAAATGTCAGCATCTTTGTTGTCATGGGAACTGTTTGTAACTGAAGCAGTCTGTCGCACAACTCAAGGGTTGTTGTTTGACCCTTGGTCAAGCCACACACTGCCATACCCTCCATCTAGCTGGGATCCAAGTGAAGTAATATTTCTGCTCATCTTGGACAACAAATGTTTCAATGGCTGGACATGTTTTCATGGCAGATTGTAAGCAAATGACTGTTTGGGTTAATATTGTGCAGGTGTAAGTAAAGTTCTTTCCCATGTCATACAGGTGTGCAAAAGACACGTGCGCACACACAAACACGTGTAAGTACAACTGGCAACTTACAAGTTTTCTGTCGACCAAGTCTACTCACATTGATCAGTCAAAGATTGATGACTGTGGAAGATGCTTCCCCAAGGTGCTGCACTTAGGGACTGAACCTGGAATCACATGGTTGCAAAGCAAACGTCATCCATTTTGCCATGCTTTCACCTAATCAATTAAAGGAATACCATGTATTAATATCCTTATAACTGACTGCCTCTCCATCAGTGGAGATGGTCATCATCATCATCATCATCATCATCGTTTAACGTCCGCTTTCCATGCTAGCATGAGTTGGACGATTTGACTGAGGACTGGTGAAACCGGTTTTGAAAACCGAGGTATCTGTCAACTGAACCTGTCCATGATGATAGATAACTAATACACACATCTATGTATATCTGTATTTCTTGTATTTCTCAACTCAATTTTAAAATTCTAGAAACTACTCTATAATTTTTCTTTTTCTTCTGACCAGTGTGTGTCTTTATGGTGGTGCAAGTCGGCGTCGCCAGATTGATGTGGTCAAGAAAGGCGTGGATATTGTTGTGGCCACGCCTGGACGCTTGAACGATCTCGTCGACAGTAAAATCATCTCAGTGAAATATGTAACTTTCCTGGTAAGTGTTCCTCTGGCTTCTTTTGGGTTTAACCTGCGTCAGACAGATTGTCTCTAGTGTTTGTTTGATTCTCTGTGCTCCAAGTTCAAATGCTGCTGCCAAAGTCATTTTTGTGTTTTCTTTTACAAGACCAATCAAAGGTGGTGGCTTGATGGAACTGTTAGAGAATTGGTTCTTTGAATTCTGACATCAATTCCTGTTATGACGATGGTACCAACCTTTATTAGTCCTATTCGACAACTTCTCTCTTATACATCAGTGACTTGCATCCAGGGGCAGTGGTTAATTTTCTTTCAAAGAAATCCTGCCCACATCTGCTTGGAGAGATGCAGGAAAAACATTGATCCATAGAGATCCTACAGTTGGGTAGATCTCATTTCTGTTGTTAACCAATCAGTTTTAATTGTCGTTTCCTTTGTCAACAAAATGAAATGCATACAGCAGAGTTTGACCTTTGACCTACAAACTAGTAGTTGTAGTATTTGATGGCAGTTTTATTGTAGCCAGTGGCTAATTAAAACTTGTACCTTGCTGAATTCTCTCGTTTCTTGTTACAGGGTAATTAGGCTTTTAATTGATTGATGAAATATTACTCATTATGTTTACATGTGTGAATCCTTTCTTAATTACTTCTCTTCGTTGAACAGGTCTTGGATGAAGCAGATAGGATGTTGGATCTTGGTTTTGAAGCTCAGATACGACTTTTCATGCTTGACATCCGACCTGACAGACAGACTGTCATGACCAGGTAAACTACAAATGTGATCTTCAAGTTATTTACTCTCATTAAATTTTTTTGATCTTCTTTTCTAATGGTTAAGCCAGATCAAATGACTATAAAGACAGTTATTTGTCTAAACCAGTTTTGTTCATTTAATGTCCATTTTTCCAGATCCTTCTTTTGACAGTCTAGTAAAGGCTCTTTCACTAATGCACAATGATTGGGTGACAGGTATGCTGTGTCCTCTCTCTGTTCTCTTCTGCTGCTTCTACAATATCCTCTGCTCTCCTCAACTCATTCTGCTAAGTTTATCTTGACCTTTATCTCCCATGAGATGGCCTCTATGAAAGTATCTTATTTTCATTTTTACTTGAGTGAGCCTGAAGTAAGGGGGCAGTGTCTGACCTTCACAAACTCTCCTAAGCTGGTGGAGGTTGATGGCATTAAAGGTCCTCTTAAAAATTTTGTAAAGTAAATACTATGAGGAAAGATTAATGAACAGGAAGAGAACTTTCCGGACAACCCAATATCTATGCACACACACACACATTGATACATCAGTCAACTGGACTTTTGTCAGGTTAATGGAATCTAATTCTAAAGTTAAGATAATCCACAGGTAACTTCAACTTTTAGCATTTGAAATCAACCAAAATAGTCTCTCTCTTTCCCTCTTACAGTGCAACGTGGCCAGCTGATGTTCAGGAACTTGCTGATCGTTACATGAAGGACCCAATAAAGATAAACATTGGCAGTCTTGAACTTACGGTAAGTACCTTTTTTTTTTGTTTTTATGTGTGTGTTATATATATATGCACATGCATACATGTAAATACATTTGTTTGTTTGCTGCATGCGATTTCTTTGCCACCATGGACTAAATGAATTTACAGCCGTCTTCCCTCCCTGTTGGCTAATGCTTATTTGCATTTCAAGTAAAGGCATTTCTTTTCTACTTGTCTTCGCTTTCAAAGACAAACATTCCTTCCTTGGGCAAGGAGTTGGTACCTTCTTTTGCTCTCAACCAACCATTGTCTTTTGAGTGAATTCAGTACATAGACACTGTACAGAAGAGACCACCTTATAATCTACATAAACATGTTGAAATGTTCACAGCATTCTTTTACTCATTTCAGTCATTTGACTGCGGCCATGCTGGAGCACCACCTTTTTTAGTCGAATCAAATCGACCCCAGGACTTATTCTTTGTAAGCCTAGTACTTATTCT
>JARUKP010000094.1:0-14370 GCA_029874955.1 Octopus insularis | reverse complement strand
CACAAATACAACTCTCAGAGTACACCAGAGTTGATAAAAAGCAGGTTAAAGACTGAAAATTTCCAATGCAAGAGAAGAAAAGATGGCTAGAGCCTACAAGAAAGAAATTTTGCCAAGTCATCATGACAGATATGTCTTTAGGGAGATCTTATGGTTCACACTGTGGCAAAGTCTTTCTTCATCTTGATGGTATTTGCATTCATATTAAAGAAAAGCTATTGTTTCAGCATAAATAAATTTGATCCCATTATCTCACTTGTGACAAAAAAAATATCAACCCTGAAGTAAAAGTGAAATTAATTTTTAGTCAGAGAGGTAAACTGGAGCAAGAAATGTATGTACGATACTGAATGGAACAACCGAGTGATTATAGTGATCACATTAGGATCATAAGTTTTGAAGAATTAGAATAATTATGATGCTAATTTACTGCATCACTAACCACATAGTCATAGGATCAAACACTACTAGAGTATTGTATTCCTAAACAAAATTCATAACCCTGCTTCTCCTATTTTCCTGGACTTATGCAAATTATTTAGTCCTATTTCATATTTGAGTAATTAGCAGTAAGGAGTACATTTAGCTGAAAAGTCTATTTTCTCTAATGAAAACTATTTCATTCAAGTAGAAGTGAGCAAGTAAAATAAGATATTATGCTACAAACTTATAGGTTGTAAATTCAACTCTGCTACCATCATTTTCTTAACTTTCTGACAAAATTACAGCAGGAAACCAAAGCTAAGCACTGGTTCTCAAAATGTGTTACTAGTAGTAGGTGATATTTATAATGAAAACCAACCATAAATGTTTAAAAACAGCCGTAGAAGAGTAAAAGTATCAAGTACTCAAAATTTGTATTCTTGGTATTCATGTTTATATTGATTTTGTCTTCATTTTGATATGCCAAGTGCAACTGCTATTGTTTCCCCTTGCTACTCACACACACACACACACACACACACACACACACATATCAATGGTGAGATTACAGTCATTTCTAATCATATCTACACCTGTGCATAGAATACAATACTTTACTCCAACTTAATTTCCAGCACATTTATAATCCCTACAAAAAGACTTTGAAAGAATGCTACAATGATAATTTAGTCTCATTTAAAAGCTCAAAAATGCAGTCAAGGCACATAACAGAATACATTTGGCATTACACTCTTTCTAAAAGCTAAAACCTTCATGCATTTTTTAAATTCTAGGCCTCATATTCTTTGATAGTCGTAGTCAAACCTCTATCACAAGGATTAGGTTTCTTCTTTAGGGTCAGTCAATGCATCAATCTAATAGTTGCTGGCTCTCAACAGAGCACAAGTATTCTCTGCTTGTATTTATGAATCATTACATCCACTACAAAGGTACACACACTCTGGACCACGTCCAAAAATAGACCATCTATCATTTAAGAAAATCTTCACTTACCAATTACACTACAACTAGTTTTGGGTCTCTTCTCTGAACTTGCCTGTTGTGTATCTCCAAACAACTTTTTATAGTGTTCACTCCCTGAACATCAAACTCTACCACCTAATCATCTCCTCCAGTTCAGAGTTGAGGCAGGTGCAAAGGTTAAGAACACTGCTCTTCTTTGAACTAACTGGTATAATTTTTTTTATTTAATTCTCAATTTGCTCAACCTACCAGTCTGACGTTTTCCTTTTTATTGTTTTCGTTTAGATGTAGCAGTTACCTCCCTTATCGTCAGTTCCTCACATGATAATCAACCACCAAGTACATAACAGCCTACTACAGTTTTATTCAAAAACTTTCAAAATTTATCTATTTTGAAAAGCAGCAACAACAAAGCACACCAAAAATGGACAAGAAATAACAAATACTACTGACACGAAAGAAAATATAAATTTTCTTGCTGAATTCCCTTTGCATAACAATGCCAACTTCTCTTCAGTCCTCTCATTCTTATCATATTCCTTCTGATGACCAATTGAAATTGGAACCTGCATCATTCACTCCCCAATCTTCACATGAAACTTCCATTTCTACAGAGTTCCCTGCATTGGAAACCAGATTTAATGAAGCTACTTTAGGGAATGTGACCATTAACAACAATCATTCATTAGAGATTAACCAACCATCTTTTAATATACAAAAAAAGAACGATTTTATGGCTTCAACAATAGCAGCCAAAACAGAAGTGACATTATTGAATGACACATCAACCAGTTTTAGTAATTCTATACAAAGACTAGAGGGTGATACAAAAAGAAGTCAGTGTACATCAACAGCTAGTAAACACCGCTCTGTTATTTGCCAGCACTGTTCTAAGGCCTTTTATCGCACTGCTGATCTTCGTCTGCATATGCGTACCCATACTGGAGAACGGCCATTTAAGTGTGACCTTTGCCCTAAAGCATTTGCACAGACAAGTCACCTGACTAAACATCGAAGGATACACACAGGGGAACGGCCATACAAGTGTTCAATGTGTAGTTTAGCTTTCACTCAGTCAAGCAACTTAAAGAAACATGTAAGGACACACTTCAAGGCAAACAATACCTCAAGAAATGTGATACATGGGAACATTAGTCAAAATGATACAACTTCCAACAATAACAGCATTGTTACGAATATCAACTCTAAAGTCCTTCATCGTTGTAAGTATTGCCTGCGTCATTTCTTCTCCAATATAGCTCTCTCAGTTCACATGAAGAAACACTTACGAACAAAGCGCCTTTCTCCAATTTCTATGCCAGGTCAGTTCTCAGTGTCAACAGTTAATACATCAATGAAAGTAAACAAAAGCCATCAAAATACAAAAGTAAGAATTCATAAAATAAATTCCAACTCAGCATCCTTGAAACCACATTCAACTATATCGACTAATAACAATTATCCTACCTCACTCTCTGTAAAATCTGCCAACAATGTCATTGACTTATGTGAACCTGAAGGTGAATCTAAAGTAAGCACCACTTCTGATTTTGACTTTCAGATCCACAGGAATCAACCCACATTTTCCTCAGACCAGTTTTATTCATGTAAACTGTGTCCCATTCAGTTTGTTCGATTAACTGATTTCCTCTCGCATGTTGCTCTTACTCACAATGAGCTTCTCCAGTGTAAACTGTGTCCTGCTTACTTTACTCAGTTTTCAGATTTTACTGACCATCAACAACTGCACTGGATGGTTCTTGGACAACAGCAACAACAACAGCAGAAACAACTTGGAAATAAGTCAAAGATTGTGAAAAATTTTAGATGTGGCTTATGCAGAATGGAATTTGTTAAAGAAGATGAATTTTCCAATCATCAGTGCCAAAAACAGCTTAGCAGAGAGAAATATCAAAGAGTTTCATCAACATCATCTATAAACTCCAATTCTTCTTCAGCCACCCATCATTCAGATCATTTAACTCAAAACTGGAACCAGAGAATGGAGCCCAAATTAGTTTCTACAATCAAAGGACGCTCACCATTGGTTAACAAAGGTCGGAATTTTCTGAAGGATGTGTCACAAAGTGGTGTCCGTCATCGGAAAATGTCATTAGGGAGACCTTATATTTGTTCACGCTGTGGCAAAGCCTTCCTTCGTCCTGGAGACCTTCGCTTGCATATGCGCACTCATACTGGAGAAAAACCATTTTCGTGTGACCTTTGTCCAAAAACATTTGCTCAAACAAGCCACCTGACAAAACATCGACGAGTACATACTGGGGAACGTCCATATACATGTGCTTTGTGTAACCTTGCTTTTACACAATCTAGTAATCTGAAAAAACATGTTCAAACTCACTTTAAATATTCAACTGTATGTAATAATAATAATAATAATAACAATAATAATAATAATAATAATAATAATAATAATAATAGTAATACTGATAATAATAATAAAACTGGTCAAATCAATGAAGGTCTTGCCCAAAAGATAAATTATACAAATGAGCAGGAACTATCTCATAACATCCAGTACACTTCCCCAGAAGATTCTAGTCTGCCAACTCAACAATCCCAAACAATATTTGTGAAAGAAAATGATTCTTTCAAGAATACTGAACTTATTGAAAATCAGCTCAAGCATCAGTCACCTTCATCCATTATCCCTGATCTTACATCCCTAGAGTTTGAAAATGTATCATTTAGTTCCATCTCCACTACAGGAAACAACTCTGATATTACATCATCTGCTTGTTCTTATCCAACAATTAAAGATGATATAAAATTGGATGGTCTCAATATCCAGCAGATTAACATGAAAGAAGAAAGTGATATAACATTAAGAAAAAATTCACTCTCACCTTCTGCTAGAAGTGACCAAAACCAGTCAGATATTCCTTTAGATGGTGTAAGTAGTTCAATGTCATCTTTTCTTGGACGGATGCTTCCCTGCTTTCCCAATCCTGAAACCTCAAAAGATGAATCCACTGAAGAATTACAACTTGAATATTGTCCCAACCATCAACAACAGACACATGTGGAAATTGGCAACAGCAAATCTCATCAAAGCATAAAACATCCTTTTAAACCAGATTCCAACCCTAATCCAGGCATATTAACTGGATATGAAGTAAAGCCTACAGCTGAACGCCCTCACCTTTGTACAGAATGCTACAAAACTTTTATACGTTCAGCAGATTTACGCATACACATGAGAACACATACCGGTGAACGCCCATTTTGTTGTGATATTTGCACCAAAGCCTTTTCACAAACAAGCCACCTCATAAAACATAAACGGATTCACACAGGCGAGCGTCCTTACAAATGTAACAAATGCAACCTTAGTTTTACTCAGTCAAATAACTTGAAAAAACATATCAAAGTACACTTGAAAGAACAAAAATCAAAGCAAACTGAAAGCTGTACAAACCTTTCTGATTCTTTGATTCAAGTCGAAAATCTTGAAGAAATAAATCACTCTAACTTGATTTCTATCAAGAAGGAAAATTCTCTAAATTCACTTTCACTCCTTCAAGACAGCGAATTCCTTGATGTAAATCTCTCAACCCAGGACCCTTTTCAAAGCTTAAAAGGTAACAACGAAAGTGAAAAATCAATAAAAGAAGAGATCACTGATAGTGTTTGTTTGCCTCAGTGAATATTTTCTGCTCGAAATTATGTTAATATCTTTTGTGAGTCTGTGAAACGCTAGAAGGCATGTGTAAAACGAAAATATCATGGAAAATAAACTTCAACAAAACAAAATCCACTGTTTAACTTTTTTGCTTTGTGACTTTTTCATTACTGTATTGAAAGCTTCAAATTGACATGCATGGTTTGGTATAGTTAACCTAATCAATGAAAACAGAGTAGTGTTATGAATCTAAGAAAATAAGATTCCTTTCAGATAGTGGTTCTCAACTGGGGTCCATATAAGATTTTGTTGTTAAAAATTATCTGCAATAAATCAGTTATACTTCTACAATACACTGGATGTATTAATTTTATATATATATATATAATTATATTTAATTCTAAAAATATATGGGATTTTTTTTTTAAACTTCAAATGGCTATGGAAGTCCAACTGAGTAAAATAGGAATCAAAGGTGTCCACAGGCAAAAAATAGTTGAGAACCACTGCTTGAAGGTTAAAAACAACAGCTGAAAAGGGATCTCAACAGATATGTGGGAGGCACAGTGCAGAGTCCTTAACAAACTCAACAAAGTGGACTATAATTAGTAAAAAAAGAAATGTCCATGCAATTTCTGCCATGCATCATTAAGCAAGAATATAGACATTGAGAATTCCAGTTGCAACTGCACAGGAAAGCATTCCTGTGGTTATAAGTTTTATTAGCAAATTTCAAATTCCAACCTTTTAATAAAACTTAGCCACACACATACCTGTAACTGGCACGAAATACAAAGTTACCTTTCCACAGTCTAGTAACCTTAAAAAAAATTGTAATAGACACTCTGTCCAATCTGTCTCTGGCAGGTAAAGATACTGAAATGTGCATGTGCCATTGCAGGTTTTCATATGCCAGACCTTTTCAGTTGTACATGTCTGGATCAACAAATGATTGGATCTTTCAGTAACACATATAGCAGTCTTCAGAATGGGGCTGTTAAAGTTGATGGCCAGTGTGTAAAGTTTAAAAGGACTTATATATTAAATTGAGCCAACATTACTTTTAGAGTTGGAAAAGAAAAGACAAAACAAGTTGTAATTGGATCAAATGGAAACAGCTATGTTTTTATTAGTGTACTTACAGAGGCGGTATCCAATGTGATTTATTTGGGTATTGATAAAAGGTAGTTAGTTGACAAGGAGGTGGCCAAAAAATGAGAATGGCTGTTCTTGTGTCTTTATGTATCTATTCTATTATTGAGAATGACTATTTCTGCACTCTGTTTAAATTTATATTTTCAATTAGTATTTTTGTATATGTGTAGATGCAGGCAGTCATGTGGTTTCAGCTTGAATCCCAATACACCTCTTGGGAAAGTGTCTTCTACTTTAGCCCCAAACTCAATAAGTAAATTTGGTAAAGGTACATTGTGCAGGAGCCCATTTGTGTGTTTGTGTGTGTGTGTGTGTGTGTGTGTGTACATTTCTGTGTTTTAAAACTAATCAGCAAAAACAGACTGACTGGATAAATGCTAGATCTTAACATTAAGTGTACTGCTTGCTGTTCACAGTGGAACCACATTCCAGAAAATCTAGGAGAATGATGCTCTTGTCATAAAAAAAAAACAGTTACAGTAACTTTATGTGCTGATTGCTGGCTCTTGAACTCCTTAAATTTTAGAAAAGAAGTGTAACTCCATAACATGAACTGAGCCTTTATTTTTAGATCATAATGATATGGCTATGTTCCATTTCTTCTGTGACCAAATTGGGAAAAATACATGTCTTCATAGGCTTCAAATGTTTCCAGCAGATCAGAACTGATTGATGATGCAACTAGAATGCTGCTATAAAATCTCCGCAATAGAAAGGAGCAGAGGACTGGATGTTGTGGCTTGTGTATGAACATGAAAGTAGCAAAAAGCTTGTAACTTCATAAGAAAACCTGACATTAACCTGTAACCAGATGAAGAGCCTGAAGCCATTGCTACCAAGCAAGTAAAACAAACCAAGCAGACTGCTAAAAAGAATGGGCTTTTTGAGAAGCAATGGAAACAGAAGTCCTTACATGGACAATATATTCTTCAATGTCAAAATGCTGATGTAGACCATGTAACCAACCATCAGTGGCTGAGAAGTTCAGGATTGAAAGTAGAGACTGAAGACTTCATACCAGCAGCTCAAGATCAAAGCTTGTTTACCAGAAATCATCATTCTAATACTCTTAAAAACTGCTAACCCAAACTGCAGATTCTATAACACATCTGATTAAATAATAGACCATCTTGTTTCACTAACACCAAACGAATATAAAAATTGCTCCAATAGGGTAGGACAGTATTTTCATTGGAAAATATGTAAGCTCTACCAAATTGACACTCCTGCCAACTTGTATAAAATGTGCAGAAAGCAGCTTCTGTCACATTCCAGGGAGAAAAGCTACAAGTAGTTGATAGCTTCCATTACCTAGGGGACCAAGTCAGTAGTGGAGGCAGATGCTCTGAAAGTGTAGCTGCTAGAATAAGAATAGCCTGTGCAAAGTTCAGAGAGCTCCTACCTCTACTGGTGACAAAGGGCCTCTTGCTCAGAGTAAAAGGTAAACTGTATGACGCATGTATACGAACAGCCATGCTACATGGCAGTGAAACATTGACTGTGATTGCTGAGGATATGCATAAGCTTGTAAGGACTGAAACCAGTATGCCCCGCTGGATGTATAATGTCAGTGTGCATGCATGACAGAGTGTAAGTATCTTGAGAAAAAAGTTGAACTTAAAGCATCAGATGTAGTGTGCAAGAGAGACAACTGTGCTGGTATGATCATGTGTTGCAAATGGATGCAAACAGCTGTGTGAAAAAGTGTCACACTCTAGCAGTTGATGGAACCTGTGGGAAAGGTAGACCCAGGAAGACCTTGGATGAGGTGGTGAAGTACATCCTTCGAACATTGGGCCTCACCAAAGCAATGACTAGTGACCGAGACCTTTGGAGATATGCGGTGCTTGAGAAGATCCAACAAGTCAAGTGAGACCATATCCTGTAGCCTATGCCAGTGGTGTATAACCAGCCCACCTGTGAGTACCCTTCATTCATTGGGAAATAAACTTTGCTTGCAAAGAGTTGTTGAGGCAAGTGAAATCAAAATCACTGACGTGGCCAATGACAGTACAGTCTGATTGGCACTCGTGCCAGTGGAACATTGACAGCACCATCTGAGTATGATCGTTGCCAGGACTGCTGACTGGCTCCCGTGCTGGTGGCACATAAAACGCACCATTCGAGCATGATTGTTGCCAGCATCGCCTTACTGGCACATGTGCCGGTGGCACGAGAAAAACATTTGAGCGTGGTCGTTGCCAGTGCTGCCAGACTGGCTCCTATGCAGGTAGCATGTAAAAAACACCTTTTGAGTGTGCTTGTTGCTAGTACTGCCTGACTGGCCCTCGTACCAGTGGCACGTAAAAGCACCCACTACACTCTCGGAGTGGCTGGCACTGAGAAGGGCATCCAGCTGTCAAAACTTTACCAGATCAGATTGGAGCCTGGTGCAGCCTTCTGGCTCACCTCAGTCAAACCGTCTAACCCATGCCAGCATAGAAAGCGGACGTTAAACGACGACGACGATGATGAGGATGATGATATACAGGCACAGGTAAGAAGCTTGCTTCCCAACCACATAGTTCCAGGTTCAGTCAAATTGCATGGCACCTTGGGCAAGTGTCTTCTACTGTAGCCTCGAGCCGACCAAAGCTTTGTGAGTGGATTCGGTTGATGAAAGCTGAAAGAAACACGTCACACACACACACATGTTATATTATATTATATTATATTATATTATATTATATTTGTGTGTGTACGCTTGTCCCTCATCACTGCTTCACAAGCAGTCTTGGTTTGTTTACGTCCACGTAACTTATTGATTCATTTGACGACAAAATCTTCAAGGTGATGCTCTAACATGGTCACAGTCTGAAAGAAGTAAAAGATAGATATACATTCTTTATACCATTAATCACCCAACAATCTCAAGGACTCGTGTTTGAATTCACAGCTGCGTACATATAACACGTATATGTGACTTTATATGATTTGTAAAAAATTTTACTTTATGAACTTAAAAACCTGTACTTCGTAAATTCCATAAAATAATGAGTCTACACATAACATGCACAAACACAGGAAAAAGACCAAGCAAGGGAGATAACAATTATATAAGCCACTACATGAGTTACCTCCCTTTATTTATATATATATATATATATATATTCTCACGCTATATGACCACATTTTATTTGAAGTTTCATAAAATCTAACGTAATCTCGTAAAAGAGACGGATTACCAGCAATTATAAGTGGTTCATTTGATAATTGCGATGTATTTTTTAAATCAATCGTGACGTGGTAAATCCACAAAGAAAGAAAATATGTATCTACAAAATGCGGTGTTGAGTAGTGATTCCTACACATAAAAAAGACATGCATGTATGTATATTTTACATAGATGTTTCATTAAAGACACGACTGTGTTTGAGTTTTGTCGATTTCATTACAGATTTTTCATAGATCCGAATCAGTTTTTTGTTATCTAAAAGCTCTTAAATCTATATTCAACGTTTCCAGACCTCCACAGTCTCATTTTCAAGAGCTGAAAGATCCTATTTTACTGCCATGTTGCTTCTTATATAGAGGTCGGATTTTTGTGAATTTTTCCGACAAAAGATTTTGACCATTGCGACGTAGATATTTCAAACCTTTGTATTCATATAGAGTCTGACGAGCTGTCCACAAGGCTTTGGCTTTGTGGGTGCGAAACCTTGGCTAACTCTATATAAAATTCTGTTGTATATACGTGTGTGTGTGTGCATACATATACATGGTTGTGTTACAGGAACTGTATATATATATATATATATATATATATATATATATATATAATCTTTTTTTTAGAGATAAATTTTCTCTATATATAAAAGACACACCGAAGCGCTCAAGACATTTGAGCCATAGGAGAAACAGGAAAAATAGTGATGAGAAACAAAAGATGGGTTACCAATACACGTATAATAGAATATATTCCGTTATAGAAATATTATGTGCACAAAATCGTATACTAAATATGTGTATATACATAAAAAATACATTAAAATATATAAATATATCGATATAATACTAATAATACATTAAGATTATACAAATATATAGTCCTACTTACAATAAAAATGATATTAAAAATATACAAAAAAATGGGTGGAGTATAAAATCAGAGTAGAATGTTATAAATCCATATGAAAGGTTGTAAGTTCTTAAGGTCCAACGGTTGTTCCTGGGGGCATAGTGGTCCAAAGATATAATAGATTTTAAAGTCCATTAATTCATACAACCGCCTCCTTCTTCAGGGAAGTTTCCAACTGATAAGTTTACATTTGTTATGCTGATATAGGTGAAATTCAAAGTTGACAGACTTTATAAAGAGTTGCACTTATTATTAAGGGTGGCTGCGTGTTAGGAGTGTTTTTTTTTTTTTTTTTAGCGAGTAGTAGGATGGGAGAATATACTACTATTAAGACGACGCTATTAATAATATTAGAGGTAAAAGGTTAGAGGAGAAGATATAAACCAAGCTTTTACAATTCAGATTTAATTGAATAATAATTTATTGTTGAATTATGAAGCGTTAGCCAAATGTCTAAGAGTCGAATAATACCTGTGTCTACAAGAGAAGATAACATCTGAAAACCTATTTAACATAGAAGAATTATACACACATAGAATATTTAATGATTCTTTAATACACAATTTACATTTACGAGTGTATGAATTGTAAGGTGGGGTGCTTCTGTTACTATTGACCAGGATAGTTTGTACCGTATATTTTATACTTTGAGATTACGGATACGTGTAGCTAGTGAAGTAGAAAATTTAGTTTTGAGGTTAATGAAAAGAATATGTGCACAATATCTACACTTAAAGCTTATTGTACTCCCAATATATATCATTGCTTTGTGGTTTCGGGGTGTCATCACAGTGTATCTATATATCACATTTTCGCGTTAGCAAAAACCTTCAAGGAGACATAAATTGGATGCACGACAGCTACAGGACTTTTTGTTTGTTTGATAGTTAGAGTATATTCCTCGTAAAGCTAATTTAGATTGACATATCGTCGGTGAGGATGGGTATAAGTCGGAGTTAGAATCATATTTCTTTCGAAAATATCAATATGATTACAAAACTTTTATGTAGACGATATTTTCTGTTTGGTCGACACTAATTTTCAAATTATAGGAGTCCATTGCTCTACTCATGGTGACGTATAACTGGCCGTGTGTAAACATCGGAGTGGGTAAAAATAAAGTCTGGCCCCATGCCTTGTTTGCTGAGAATGCGTTAGCAGAATCTTTAGGAATTTGCCCATTTACGATGGGAAATAATTGGCTAGTATCGCAAATCTAAACCCTCTAAATTCACGAACTATACGTGGTGGAAGAATCCAGAGTCATCCTCGACGCCGGAATTTTGGCAAAAAACTCAAATGTGATTTATTTATACAAAACTCTATAGCGGTAATCGTTCAGTTTATGACCTTTAAAAAAAGTAAATAAAAATTAAGGGGAAGTGGGTCTTCGGCAGAATAAAAAGTTTCTAAGAAATGTTATTTAGTAGAAGAACCTGATCGTTCTGAGCAGACTTTGACAGCATTAATTTAATGATCGATTCTGCTAGGGAGTTACATCGTAAGTGATGACAGCTGATCATATCATAATATTGGAATCTTAAATGGTGGCGCATGCACTCACAAGGTGATTGTACATGAAAAAAATATCGGAAACAAGTCGATGCGTTAAACGCAAATTACGCCGTCAATTCGGCACTTCTGAGGCGTTGTTTCTTTCGTATTTGCACGAATTTATATGGCATAATTCAGTGGAGAAGAATAAAATATTTGTTCATTGTTTGGATGCTGTATCAGCTGTGTATGCAGTATGATTAAAAGTATTTCCCTTTGCTTCTTTTTATTAGTTATCTCCCCCTTAATTTTATTTACTGTTTTGACGCCCGTAAACTGAACAATTGCCCTCAATATCCGCTTTTTCACATTTTTTTCGCTAAAAACCTTTCTGATTACCTCCTTCGTAATCCCGAAAAACACCGTGACCATTGGTCCAGCCGTCTGACCGCAAAAAGGGAACAGACAGACAGATGGACATAACACCCATTATAGTAAGATATAACAAAAACAAAAGCAAAAAAAAAAAAAGAAACATGAAACGACACGATACTTTCGAACTGAATGAATTTTATTAACTTTTTGCACAATTTGTTTTCTTATCCTTTTGTTATATGACCTCCAAACAAAAGGAGCTAAACATGCCTATTTCCAACAAGCGATACCTGATTTCGACAAATATGCA
This sequence comes from Octopus insularis, assembly GCA_029874955.1. Taxonomy (NCBI): domain Eukaryota; kingdom Metazoa; phylum Mollusca; class Cephalopoda; order Octopoda; family Octopodidae; genus Octopus; species Octopus insularis. Next base: position 1,908 of record JARUKP010000094.1, on the reverse strand, counting down.
GCTTAAGAAGAACACCTTATATATACCGTCGCACATCGTCAAATAAGCACAAGAAGAGGAAAAAACGGAAACTCACACATACACAAACAAAATAAAAATGAGAAAGAAATGTAACTTTCACAATAAACTCCCAGTAAATCTTTTCTTTGCAAACACTGCAAGTTTACATTCGCGATGAAGTTCTGTAATCAAATAATTACTTCGCTCATAGCTTTGCTCACATCAGGATTACGCTGCCGAAAATATGGAAGCCCGACGTGGAAAACAATCTAAAAGTAAAAACAACCTTGATCTCGCGTCCATGTACACTAACGTAGACATATTCTTTTGCGTTTCCACTTGAGCACCGGTATCTCAGCAACGAACTCTTTGTATAGCAGATAGTTTGTCTTTCAATTCATTCATGTATATCACATGCCTTTTCAGTTTGCAGCTTCATTTATTTTTTCTTTGGTTTGTTTGCACATACGTCCACTTTAATTTTGTCATGAACACGAATGATCCTCTTCCAATATACTAAAACGAACATCAAAATATCCCCTCTTCTACTGTACGCACTTTTTTGTCTTTTCTAACCTGTACACTTGAAAGCATGACAACAGCTAAATTTCGTTTTTTTTTTTTTTTTACAAAACATTTTTGCTCTGCAAATTTCATGTCGATCACGCATGCTTGCAACCTTATAACGTAATTATATTCAACTTTAATGCCTCATTTGTGACCATTTGTAACCGACGTTTAATTTGCATGCATGCACGTTTTCATGGTGTCCCATTCTCTCCAATTGCTTTTGCACTATCCATTACGCTTGCACACCCATCACCCATTGTTCTTTTGCCATGCAATGGTTTTCGCTACCTACTTTTTGCATGAATGTTTTCCTAGGCTACTCAACTTTTTCTGCACTTTTGGTTTTTGGCGTAAGCAACGTTGCAACATACATACATACATGCATGCATGCATGCATGCATACATACATACATACATACATACATACATACATACATACATACATACATACAATTACACACAAGCATCCTAGTATTTGTGCTTCAACGATTTGCTTCCAGATCTTGTCAAATCACTAAGCTGTAATTCATGATACCGCGTCTATTGGATGCTGCACTTAGCAACACTTCATACTGAACTGCTTATTTTTCTTCTGCTATTCAACTAGCTCCTAAGTTTAACTTGACCTGACCTGTTAACACTGCCTGCCATATTCTTCTGGCATTGTCAACAAGGAACATAGACTATGCATTCTACGTCCTTGCTTTCAGCCATTTATCTTTTTTTCTCTAAAAGGACTTGCTCAGGTACATTGGGAAAATTTACCCGGCTCAGTACATCCAGCATGTCTTCTGCAAGTAGTTTTTTTTTTGTATTTTCTTTACCTACAGCAGTTGCACACCCTCACAGTGCCAGGCACACTTGGCTTCTGTACTTCCTTTAAGGCACCTACCACACAATGCACACTCATTCTAGAAATCTTCCTATAACACCATGAATTGAGAATGACATTTTTCATTTTTCTCCTCAACTCCTTTCAATAAAAATTAATATCTGCACCATGTTCAAACGTACTTAAATATACACTCCCATATACGTTTTAGCAATCCAGCACCGTTTCATACTCTAATCCACTGGAATCAGCACCCAAGCCGATACCTCATGAAGCCAATACCGTACGAAACTGATACTGCACCCAAGTCGATACTGCATGCTATCCAGACCCACTTTAAAATGCACTTACACTCGCGTAAACATCACTTCAAATGGACAGCTAGTGACCTATTTGTCAGGTGTAGCAGATGATGTTAGGCATATTGGACCGGTATCGATGAAAAACGAAGAAAAAATAGGAATGTAGTGACTTAAATGAATATAAGCTACTCTTATAATGGTATA
>JARUKP010000093.1:0-14377 GCA_029874955.1 Octopus insularis | reverse complement strand
AATGAATGCTAGAAATGATTGTTATTGGATGATAATTCCTCCAAGACTATGAAGTACAGAGAGGAACTCATGATGGTCTGGAAATATTGTATCTCTTTGACCTTTTCATTTCAAGTATACTTAAGGAAGAATAGCACAGGGTTTGGTTCACTGGATGGTGTGTGAATAAAAGAAATGTGGTGTGGAAAAGCTTTGAAAAAGACTATTAGGAGCTCAATGCAGTTCAACTGTAAAATTGCAATGAAATAGGAATTTAAAAATACTAAATTATGTAGATATAACATTGGAACTAAAGTTCAAATTCTGCTGAGGTCGGCTTTACCTTTCATCTTTTGGAGTCGATAAATTAAGTACCAGTTGCGTGCTGGTGTTGATCTAATCAACTAGTCTCCTCCCACCAAAATTTTGGCCCTTGTGTCTAGAGTAGAAAAGATAACATTCAATTTAAATAGGTAAATACTGTTCCGACATTAAACTGAATGAAAAAGAAATTTCTATAAATAAAGGCGCGGAGGTGGTTTTGCCAGCTCCTTTCAACCCATCCAACTCATGCCAGCATGGAAAATGCATATTAAAGGATGAAGTTGATGATGATGATGATAATGATGACACAAAAACCTGTATTTAACCAAACGACTTTTTAGGGCTTACGTACTTTGCTCCCTATTTGCCTGGTCTTATCATGATTGTTGTTGTTTTATAAAAACGATATTGTTTCCATCAGCAGTAATTTTTATACAATTACATACATATAACAATGTTGGTGTTGTTTAGTCTTAGATCAACTGGGATCAAGCAGTCTCATGTTCAAAGATATTCTAACTGATCAAATTGCGCTTCTCGTTCATTATGTTCATTTTTATTTAAGACTAGACTAGCAGTGCACCCCGGTGTTGCCCGGGTGTTATGACCTTCAGCCACATTGTATTATTTGTTCCTTTTTTATGGGCAGAATCGGCATATGAGGAGAATGAAGCAAACAACTCTTCTTTATAAACATGTATTTCAATAATTTTCTGATAAACAACACTGCAGTTTCCATCTACCAAATTCAGTCACAAATCTTGTTGGCCTAGGTCTAAAGTAGAAAACACTTACCCACGGTACCACACAGAGGGACTGAACATGGAACCATGTGGTTGGGAAGCAAATTTCTCAACCACACAGTCATTCTTGCACCTAATGTGTGTGTTTGTGTGTGTGTGTTTACATTTGTTGTTAAATCGAGTATTGTGTCCCACTATGTTTCAAAGTTAACAGTTCATCAAGCAGAGATCTATAAAATAAATGCCACACTGAAATATATACTGAGGCCAGTATGATCAATCAAATCTTCAAAGATGATACCCTATCATGGCAACAGTCGAAAGGTTAAACCCAGTAAAATAATGTTTAAAGATTTAATGGTTTCAAATTTAAGGTTATGGATTACTAACCACAAGATAATGAGTTAAAAACTTTGCATTAAACTTCCACTCTACGTGGTAACAATATATGTACATCTCAGTCTACTTGACTTCTAACAATTAACAATTGTAATTAAGCAATGCAAAAGATACTGGTCACAACCATTAGGCTTTGGAACAGTGCAGTGATGACCAGTTTGGAGGCTGATATAGCTCTCATCTCTAAAGTTTGTTGCCAACACCTCTAGGATCTTCCATACATATATCACCATATATCCCTCCTGTTTTCACTCCAGGGAGTAGAGTTGTAGCTCTTTCAGCCTCTCCTGGTTGCTCAGTTGTTCCATCAATGCTCATATAAATCCCCAGATCACACACTGTACTTTACCCTAGGATTGCTGCTCCTTTTGGTCTAAAGTGTCATTGTTGTGGTATGTGAACACTAACTAGTTGTTAGTGGAGAGCTTGGAATTTTCCTGCATTAAATTGCATATTGATTTCTTGTACCCATTTATATATGGCATCTAGGTCTTTCTGTTGAAGATTAGAATTAAACAACAATAATAATGACAGTGATAACACCAAGGAAAGAACCTGCATGAGAGGAAGATCAAGGAATGCTTGGGAAGAATGGAAGTTGATATGAGAAAGAAAGAGATGACAAAAGATCATAACAAATAGCAAGATGCTGTGCTAAATAAGATCTGTTCAACTTATGCAATCATAGAAAAATAGATTTAAAATGATGATGATGATGATGAAAATAAAGATGTTAATCATAGTGACAGTGGCACTATCCCTCCTCCTCCTGCTGTTGCTGCTGATGATGATAATGATGATGATGAACTCATAAGCTGTTTTTTTTTTTTTATTCCTGTCTAGTTGCTCTTTATATCATCAAGCACCAAGTTCGAAGTGATCACAGGTGTTTATCAAAGCATCAGCACTAGAGAAGTCATCTACCTTAACTATAAGGCTTCTTGTTTTCTTCTATGTCAGTTTAATATCTGAATAATTGCTCCTAATTCCTCTACATGAGTTGTTATCAGCATGGCATGTGGAGTCACAGTTCTTCTCCTTTCTCAACAAGAAGTTAATAAAGAGTAAAAAGATAAAAAATAATGGTGAAAAGGATAAACTGAATAAGAAACATTCAGCAAAGAGTGTGTGTGTGAGAGAGAGAGAGAGAGAGAGAAGCAAAGAAAGAGAGACGGGCAAGATTTAAGATTAACAAGAAAAGTAAGTGAAAAACGAAAGATGAAAACATTAGATACAAGAAAGACTTGGAAAGAAAGAGTTAATTGTATAATAAAAGTAAAATAGGAAGGTGGTGAGAAGTACAAATTGATATGCAGTACTTAAAATGTGTAATTAACACATGAAGTATAAATTTTAACTCTACATGGGAGAAACAAATGAGAATAAAAAGACTGGTACTTTACACTGCTTGTAATTGTTGACATGTATGTAGCTGAAATTCTGTATTGTATGTAATTGGTGCTCACTACACTGTGTAACTAGTGCTGTAATTTAGTAATGTGTTCACCCAGCAAGCAATACATAGAGTCTACATTTTCCTTTTTCTAGAATTAATCACTGTTGTTGTTTAGCCCCATATCAGTCCTGATCCAGCAGTTGTGCGACCAACAGTATATCAGCCTTGATTATCCCATCTGTTTTAAGCATATGTTGTTGATGACATTGATGACTGTTGCTACTGCTGTCATTTGTAATGATGAAGTAAGATTTATTAGTAGAAGAGGACTCTTTTTTTACAAAGTTGAAGAGGAAATTTCATTATTCTTGCATTTTTATGGGATTGTAGACTAAAAGTGTTGGCACCACAGATATTGCAGAATATTGTTAGCAGATCTTATAACTTTTTCTCTCTTTGCTTCTTTTTGTTCCATCCAGTTTGACCCTACAGCATTTATCACTTTCTTTATAAACCTCTGCCTTTATTGGCACTGTTTTGCAATGTTTTCCAAACTTTTTTACTGAATGCTCATCAAAAATACTAAAACACTTATTACAACCCTTAGAATTTACAGTATGCAAGAAAGGTAGTCCACCACAAAGTCCAGTCCTTGTTGTGGTATACTGACTTGTAAGTGTCACTGACCCTGAGCTATGCCAACAGAGTGCAGGCTCCTAATAGGGCCTCCTATGCTGGACAGGTCAAAGAATAGAGACTGGACCAATAAGGATTATCTCTTCCCAGAAGTAAGAATGAGTTTGCATGGTCAATACTTCTACCTAAAACAAAAAAGCAAAGTTACAGAAGCATTGATGACAATTAAAAACCAACAAGACCTGAAAAAGCAGGGAGGCCTTCTCTCAGGTAAACATGTGACATAGAGCAGCAAATTCTGAATGGACAAGTCAAGCCCTGACCTGGAAACCACCAGGGAGGCAAAAGATGGCAGGATACTGAAGCAGAGCTGAAGAAGCAGAAAACCAACTGGAGAAATGCAGAAAAAACATCTCAGAATTGAGAACAGTGGAGCAAAGTTGTTTATAACCTATGCTCCATAGAGAATGAAGAGCTTAAGTAAGTAATAGAGACAGTGGCTGCAATAAAATACTTTTTAAAAATATGCCAGGTGGTACCAAAAGGTTCCCAGACTAGTTATGTTCAATAAAAAATAACTTATTTGCTTAAGTTTTGACATCATCTCCTTTGAAACAGTCACCATGTGCAGCAATACATTGGTCCCACTTTTGGAATCTGGCCTGGAAGTAATTTTCCATAAGTCAGTCGAGGACCTGCAGTTTGCTATGGATCTCAACAACAGTGTTAAAATGGTGACCTCTCAGGTGCATTTTCATTTTGGGGAAGAGATGGAAGTCTACAGGTGCTAAATCTGGCAAATAGGGCAGGTGAAAAAGTGATACCATGTTGTTTATGGCAAGAGACTCAGAAGTGAAGAGAGGAGCTCAGTTACAGGGTGCACTTTCATAGTGAAGAATCTAATACATTGTGCCCTGCAGATCCGGTTGCTTTCATTGAATGCCCTCCCTTAAATGCTTCAAAACATCACAGTAAAACTCTTGATTGATGTCTGACCCTGGGGGATGAATTCTCAATGCACAATTCCACATTTCCAGGGATGGCACTCATAGCAGGTCTTCCAGATCATTCATCATCTTCCAGCAACATTCTTCTTCTTTTGAAGTACCTATATCACTTGAAACATTGAGTATGACCCACTACCTCATCACTAAAAGCTTGCTGAAGCATGCTTAATGTCTCTGTAGCAGACTTCCCAAGTTTAATGCAAAATTTTATGTTGGCTCTTTGTTCCTGTCCATGACAGAAGCATATACATGATCACAAAAACACAAATTTCACAACTTGTGAAGTAAACATAGTGATGTCACTTGGTACACTGCCTCATGAAGGTCACTTCATGGCAGCATGCAACCATGTGCTGCCATCTGTTGGCATGCTACAAAACTAGTCTGGGAACTTTTTGATATAACCTCATATTGCTCCTAATGCATTAGATTTTAATTGTCATTTCATTATTGTATATGGTAGGTTGTAACCTGAGGAAGATTTTACTGCTTTATTCTAGCAGGGTGGGCAACCACATACAGGGTCACTCATTGGCTCATTCTAAAAGTGGCGCTCTTTCATGACATTAGTTGTGATTGTTAAAATGAACCAAAGAAATAAACAGCTTAATAATGAAATAATAAAATCAAGGTGGTGGATATACATATAAGAAATGATTTGAGAAAGAAAAGGAAAATAATCAAAGTTAAGAGAGTTTACTAAACAGAAGTGTATACAGACAGACAGACGTGCACACATGTGCATGCATGCCTTCATGCATACAAACGTGTGTATGAGCAGAGAAGAAAGAATCTACATTCCAGATTGGCCATTAGAGAGATATGAAAACGAAATCACAACAGGTGAGTGTTGGTGTATCTTGGTGTAAAGTTGAGGCCTGCCAACATTTCTAGCAGAACTTTTATTGTCAGAAAAGAAAACTATTTGGGTAGATGATCCAACCTAAATATGATTATTACATAAAAACAAAAGTAAAAAGGAAAAGAATAGCTAAATATAACAACATTTCTTTTAATTAAATCATGTGATTTAGTTGTCGTAAGTAATTTTACTCTGCTTCACATCAACACACAAACATCTGTTCGTTTGTACAATAAATGTGAAAACGGTTATTGTTGTTATTAAGCAGACCTTTTAAAAATCAAGCAAGCAGAAAGAACAAGATGTTAACATTGATGAGGGTCATGGTGGTGGTGGTGGTGGTTGCAGTGGTGATGTTAATGTAATGTCAATGTAGCAGTGTTGGTGGTGGAAGAGATGGTGATGGTTGTGGTGGTGGTTGTAGTAATGGTGATGATGGTGGTAGTCATGATAGTGGTGGTTGTGATGGCAGTTGTAGGGATGGTGATGATGGTGATGGTGATGGTGATGGTGGTCATAGTTATAGTAATGATGATGGTAGTTGTGATGGTGGTGGTGATGGCGGTTGTAGTTATGGTGATGATGAAGGTAGTTATAATGGTGGTGGTGGTGGTAGCAGTGTTAGTTGTGACGGTGATGTAACAGTAATGTGTTGTGGAGGCAGTGGTAGTGATAAAATAGTAGTGTGCCAGTGATGGTAGTGTTGTAATGGTAGGAGTAGTAGTAGTCGTGACATAAAGACAGTGAGGTGATGGTGATAGTGTTGGTAATTGTGATAATAATGGGATGGCAGTGGAGTTGGCAGTAGTGATGTACTAGCAGTGTATTTGGTGATTGTAGTGTTGGTGATACTATGTCATGGTTGTAGTACTGGTGCTGATAGTTGTAGTAGTGGTAGCTAAAGTTAAAATGGTGGTTGGGTGTAGATGGCAGCAGTGGGGTGATGGTGATGATGTAGTGGTGGTGGAGTAATGATGACAAAAGTGATGATCATAGGAGTTATCAGTTGAGGGCTGATGGGAAAAATACTGACGGTAGTGTAGTGTAAGAGAGTGATGAGGTAGTAACAAGATAGCAGTGGTGGTTGTTGTGGTGGTGGTGATGGTGATGACAATGTGGAGAGGATTTAGAAGTGGTTGTAGTGTTGTTAAAATTGTTCATTATGGAAGTAACAGCAATGATTGTTCTTGTCATCTGAATCCAGGTTAGTCTTTATGGAACAGACCAATGAATCAAAGGCATTTCTGCGTCTTGTTTTCAAGTGTTTGACTACATTGGTCAATTAGTCAAAGTATCCTTTCTTTTTTTTAAAATACAATTGGGTGTGATTGGAGGGAAGTTTGCTTGCTATTTCTTGCAGCTTGTATGATGACAGAGGACTCCTCGTTGATTCATAGCAATGGTGATGATGAGCCCGTCATGTGTTTGGATTGATGTGCCATCGTGTTGTAAAAAGATGCCAACACTCCTCAATCATCAAAGAACTGCTTGTTCCTTCTCTTTGCCATTTTACACTTGTAGCAATTACATTTCGAATGAAGAATTATATTCATGCCTCTATCAGCTCATAGCCTCCTCCTTCATTGTCATCTGCTGCTTGTGCTGGTATGACATGTCCTCCACATCCCACTAGATCATCCTACTATGTTCGATGCAGCAGCTGCAAGCTGGAAGGCGCCCAATGGCAGGCCTCACACCAGATGGCTGGACATGATTAAAGAAGATTGCGGAGGCTTGATACCACCTTGAAGGAAGTAGAGGTGCTGGTATGAGACACTGCCAGCAGTGGGAGGCACTAGAGCAGGGGGTGTTGACTATGCACAGTGATGCCTCTAGGACCACTATCTTGTGATGATTCCAGCCCATTGAGCAAGAGCAGAGAGAGAACAATGAAGAAAAGAATGAGGCCTAATAGCTGTGCATGAAAAAAACATTGACGCAGCCTTAAGCCTCACTCGTCATGTAAAATTTAATGGTAAACATCAACAAACAATATATATAAATCCCTCAACACACATCAGCAGGATAGGTGGCAGACCTGATTGTCATGCCAGGTCAAAGTTTAAGGCCCTAGTAGCGGCAATAAATGAAGCTGATTTGATCTTCATTCCAAGCTGCCAAAAACTTCATGGTTTAGCAATAGGATTTAATAATAAGATTAGAAATTTAACAATGATGAAAGGGTTAAAAAAAAAAGAATAAAAGTTGTTTATTATTCAAGTCCATCATCTGTTTTATTGTTAATAGTTAAAAATGGAACAGGGCCTAGATTAATGTTATGGCCCAATTCTGTCATCTTAGTAATTTAATAGGACAGTTTGTGTACCTGTGTATAGAGAAATAGAGAAAAGGAAGAAAAGAGAGAATGAATATGAGTGTTCTTAGTCATGGTTGATTCATTAAGTTAGTAGCTGTTTGTTGTTGGAGTGTAGCAGAATGGTCATACAGACCAGTCTAGTTGTTGAGCAATATCTGATACTGAATTTAGTTTCACTTAACCATTTCGCCTTTAGATCAGCCAGATCCAGCCTCTTGCACCTACCCTACAATAACATTCTAAAAATGGACAGTCACATCATCAAAATCTGAAACCTACTGGATAATGTATGATTAGTTCAAAGTAATGTGAATAAATAAGCATTACATTTGACAGGGTAACCTGAATGTTAAAGAGCTAAATCATGTTGCTACAGTTCAATATGGAACAATTATCATGTCTTTTTCGAAATAACAGAGTAATCTGAGTGCTAAAGATTTTATGCATGAATGTGTTTCTCCTCAATCTGTCCATTCAGTTCTTTCTGACCATACTTGTCTGAGCTCCTGCCTGTTGTTTGCTACCTGTTTTATAAGCTGTGATTACTTTAATCCTTTAGTATTTAGACCAATCATATTCAGCCAAAATATTCTATCTGTCTTATGTCCAAGCTAGTCATATCTGATCAAAATATTCTGTTTTATGTTCAAATCAACCAGATCTGGCCTCTCACACCTACCTTACAATGTCATTCTAAAAGTAAACAACCACATCATTGAACTCTTGAAGCAATGAGATAATGCATGATTAATTCAAAACAACGAGAATAAATATGCATTACATTTGACAGAGTAATTTAAATAGTAAAAGGTTGATCAGAACTTGGCTGATTTTCAGTTAGCAATTTCTGATTCATTAGAGTTTTTGCTGACGTCAAGCAAAGAATTCAATGTGTAGTTGTTACATGTCATTGGTTAGATTTTTCATGACATCATCATTCAATCTGAAAGTTTCCTGTTTTGTGTTTATGTAGATCTAATTGTAAAAACAAACAGTCCAGGTTCAACTTGAAGCAGAGATCTGCTACAAAGACTTAATTTTACAAATTTTACTCACAGTAGAATTTCAATTTAATACTGCAAGTTAATAATTGTCAAATGAGGAAGTCTCTATTTGGTTTCTAAGCTTGCTAGAAATAGCAGCCAAATCTCTTTGAAATTGACCTCTATAAAAAGACAAAATGGTTGTTGAACAGATACAAATCTCAGGCTACATAAAATATAGTTATGGGACTCACTGCCACATTACCAACCTTTTTTCAATAATGGTGATGATGGTAGGCATAAGGCCAACAATTTGGGGGGAATGGGTAAGACTATTACATCAACCCTAGGACTTGACTAGTACTTAATTTATCGACCCCAAAAGGATGAGAGGCAAAGTCGAGCTCGGTAGAATTTGAACTCAGAACATAAAGATGGATAAAATAATAGAGAACAGGATAATGATGATAACAAAGATTGTGATGGTGGTTGTGATGTTGGAGGCTGTGGCAACAGCAATATGGATAATGAGGATGATGATGATGATGATGGTGAGTGTGGTGGTGGTGATGGTGTAGATGTGGTAACGTCAGTAAAGAGGATGATGGTTATGATAACGATGGATGTTGGCAGTGGTGGTAGTGGTAATGATGCTGGTGGTGATGATGATTGTTGGAGACTGTAATGACAACAGTATAAATAATGAAGATTATAATTATGGAGGCTGTAGCAACCAAAAGCATATAAAGGATGAAGATAGTAATAATAATGATGATGCTGATGATTTGTTTTACTTTTTCTCTTCTTTTTCTCCATCTTTATTTTCCCATGTTTCTCTCTTCTGTCTGCTTACATTATCCCGTTGTTCAGTTCAGAGATCTTAATCTCTCAATCACGTCTTCTTCCATTTCTTCCTATGACATCCACCAATAATCTATGGTAATTCCTATGTCATCTACACAATTACAAATATTTGTCCATCTGATGCTTGTGGTTCTGTTGTTGTTGTTATTGTTCTTGTTTTGCTTGTTTAGTTGCTACTACCACTGTTTCCATGCTGTTATTGATGTTTCTCATCTCATCTCATCTTCTTCACCCACTTATTCCTGAGAGGTTTGTGAGGCAAAGTCCTCAAGCGTGCCTTTCATTGGGTCCTGTCAGAAGTAACTGTGTCCAATTGATCTGCTTGGATCCCCAAGAGAGATCAACCAATCTCATTGATTTTATCCAACCATCTTGTTCGTGATCTACCCTTGGGTCTCCTGCCAATTGATTTTACCCATAAAACCCATCCAGCAATTCTTTCTTTAAATATTTGGAAATCTTAAGAGAAAAATTAAGTATAAGAGGTATCAGATGTAGTGTGCAAGAGAGAAGACTGCACTGGTATGGACGAGGATAGTGGCATAAAGAAGTGCTGATCTCTAACTGTAAAGGGAACCTGTGGGAGAGGTAAACCCAGGAAGACATAGGATGAGGTGGTGAAACATGAACTTTCGGTGTTGAGTCTTACAGAGGCAATGACAAGTGACCAAGACTTCTAGCAATTTGCCATGCTCGAGAAGACACACGAAGCTAAGTCACATCATAGTTGTGGCCAGTACTGGTGACACATGAAAGGTACTCATGCCAGTGACACTTAAATGGCACCTGTACCTGTGACACATAAAAGGCATCCAGTACACTCTCTAAAGTGGTTGGTGTTAGGAAGGGCATCCAGCCATTGAAACTAAGTCAAAACAGACTGGAGTCTAGTGCAGTTCTCTGGCAACAAGGAGCATATTCATGGTCATTCAACTAGCTAGATGTAGTAACGAAATCTCCTCCAAATTACACCTAACTTCCTTAAAAAAGATAGGACATATTGGATACTGTAATACTAGACACACTATGTCTGAAAAAAAAGATTGGATGGTCATGGCCAGAATGTCTTTGGTCATATGTCCACTCATTCAGAACTTAACCAGAGCTAAAAACAAAACAAAACAACAATAGCCACTACTGCAGAAGTCAATGTGGGACCAACAGGTAACTTCTGCCTTGTTTTTTCTTGACCTTTGACTTTCTTAACAGAGTAACCAAGTCTATCTCATTCAAGTCAGGAATAAATATCTGAGTTTTTAAATGTAACATCACATGCTCTTACAATAAGGAAGATAATAATCAAATATTACTTATTTTATTGCTTAATCAAGAGAGAAGGCAGTGCCCATGACCCTTTACAGGACTTACAAGACTAGCGAGAAAAAAGAACATATCCTCAGACCAGAGACTAAGCTTGAATGCTTGCAACAGAGACACCCAAGGACTAGGTGTTGGGGATTAAGTCAATCCTCAAAGTAAACCACAGCAGAATTTGAATGCAAAGAACAAATACTGCAAGCTATCCCATCTAATTCTCTAATGACTCCACCAGTTTGTTGCTCTTCTCAAGTACTTTATCTATTTATTGACACAAGCAGGCTGGAAGACAAAGTTGACCTCAGCAGGATTTATACTCAGAATGCAAGGAACCTGAAATATATGCTGCAAAGCATTTTGGCTGATGCTTCGACAACATGGAGTCATTGATTGGCTTTCTTTGAGCAATAATTCTATACACAGAGTTGACTAAGATCACTCAAAAACAACAGCATTGGGAATAGTATTATATAGTATAATGAGCTTATTGTATACAGTGTTCAGATGCACTGCATTGTATCCTAGTACTTTGCCTTCTCTTCCTACAGTGCCCAGTGTTAACCAAGAACTATACAAAGAAGTTACAAGCAATAACTGTACAGAACCTTACTTTAGGTTGAAATACATGACAGAGAGGTATGGCTAACAGTAGCAGAAGACAAAAGGAAGATGATATTATAACTGATGTGTAGTTTCAATTGTGTGTAGTTTAGGCTGAAAGCTTCCAGCTGGGCAAAGCTCCAGCAGGAAAGAAGAGGTGCTACTACATCACCACAATCAACATCAACATCATCATCATCATCATCACTGCCACTGCTACCACCATCAACAACATCATCAACAACAACATCAATAACTGCAGTAAAGGCAACAAAAGTAACATTATCATCAACAGCATGAACAATAACAACTCATCAATAACATAGCAACAGCAACAATATCAACAACATTAACAGTAATATGAATAGAAATAATATAAAGATCATCCTCACCATCATCATCATCATCATCATCATTATCACTATAAACTACATCAATAGTCACATCAATAACTAAACTAATAATCTAAAAACACTCTTTCCGATATCTAATCACACACATACATGTGCCAGAATATTTCCAGCATTTTTTCTCATTATTTATTTTTTACTTGTTCCAGACATTTGACAACAGGCATGAAAGGTTTAGTTGAACAAAATTTCATGGCTCCTTACATTTAGTATCCTAGTACCCATTTTACTAGTTACCGCCATGGGTATTTTTGTAAGATCATTCTTGAAAATTACCACACCACTCAATGTTCATTTTCTAAAATCCTATGTACTTCTCCAGTCATTCTAGATCTTGTAGACTATGTTCAGCTGATAAAGTCAAATAAGGTTAAAACATGCTTGGAATTATTATCACCATATTGCCGTTGATCAACCTCACTTCTCACTGGATGTTAGACTTAAAGCGCTGCCCATTTTAACTCCATCACCTGTGTTCTGGATACTTTTAGTAGAGTCCACTCTGTTGCAAGCAGTCAGGGCAGGTTTCTGATTTAAGGATACCTTCCTCCTGACTATAAAATGAAAAAAGAAAATGTATTAATCAATTTAAATTTCAAAGTTGTCTCCCCTGCTTTTTTTAGCCAGAATTAGTGATTAAAATAATGTTTCTTTTTTTTTTTTTGTCTCTGCAGATGGCTTCCACATTAAATGTATTTGTGCCCATTTTAATGTTAGTTTTTTTTTCATGCTGTTCTGGGTGTTCTCCTAACCTTAATAGCATCACTAATTTCAAAAGGCAGTGTTAAAATGCACCCAAGGGAGACAACTGTCATGTCCCAACCATATCCCCCTTACCTGCAGCCAATTTGGTAACCAGTAGATCTTACAGACAGACATACAATAAACACTTACTTATCCTTCAACTCTCTTCTCACTTCATCTTTTTCCTTCTTTCTTCTCATACTACTTCTAGCACTTCTTGTTCACATAGGAAGGTTATTTGGTCCTGTGTTCCTTATCAGTTACTGCCAGTTTTTTTTTAAACTTAGAAGATGTAAAATTATACTGTTACTCATTTATTTCTGTCCTGTCAAAATTTCGCTAAAGAAGGACTCTGTCCAAAACATTGGATTTTCAACTCTTCATAGCAAATTCACTGTACCCTTTTTATCAGTTTTACTACATAATATAAGTCTTACTGATACAAACCGCTACCAGTTTCTTTGGAGTTTGATCATATATCTACACTGTACACTACTAAAGAATATATCTATAAATTTTAGCCAACCCTGTATGTAATAGACAAATGTAAACACTGTGTCTTTTTCTACCATATCTTTGTGGATAGAAATATATGGATCAGCCAGACTAGTCTTAATACCATGTTCGGATTTTGTTAATGTCTCAGCTCACACTTTATCAGTCCATGAAGATTTGGTTTCTAATCCTAAAATTACTAAGGCATTAAGTGGATAGATAAAGAGAGTACTCAGTTGCTGATGAAATCCCAACAGAATATTGAAATTTGTCTGGCTTATCCCTGTTTTTCTTAACGTGAAGATATATATTTCTACAAAATGTTCGCATTCTGTCTATACAGAACCTATTGTTAGATGTTGGTTAAACATCTATCAATATGTTCTCAAGTATAGATAGTATAGCATTGAAACAAAACACTGTTAATACACAAGTAAATTACATAAATACATATACATGCATTATATACATGTGTATATGTCTGTGTGTGTATGTCTGAGTCCTTATGTCTATGTGAATGTGAGTTTATGTGTATGTATACATCTTTGTGCATTTGTGTATGTGTGTGTGTGTACATCTGGGTGCATATGTGTTTGCATGTGTACCTGTATGCACATGTGTGTGTATATGTATTTACATGTTTTTGTGTGTATGTATGTGTTCGTCTGTATGTGAATATCTGTATGCGTGTATGTATACGAGTGTGTGTATATGTGTGTGCATGTGCCTTTGTGTGTGTATGAGGTCCAGGCATTATGTTGAGTGCTGTAAAGATATTGTTTTGAAGTTTATTTTCATACACCAGACATTTACTCACTAACATAATTGTCAATTGTTGAACCTTGCTAATTTACTAAAATATTTAACATATTCAGGTCAATCTCATAAAATAGGTGAAGTTTCCTGCCAACTACTTACTTCATTCTCTAAATATATATTACCTGTTAGTATGATAGTTATTTGTTTCCTTTTTTTTTTATAGTTTTCTTCATTTCCTTCTCTCTATTATCTCTATCTACTAACTTCTTTCTTTAATACTAGCATGTATATTTATAAGGTGCAGGTATGGGTATATGGCTGAGGAGTTTGTTTCTCAACAACATAGTTTTGTGTTCAGTTCCATTGTGTGATGGCACCATAGGCAACTGACTTCTACTGTTGTCCCACAACAATCAAAACCTTGTGATTAGATTTGGTAGATGAAATATGAAAGAAGTCCATCATATATATATTAATATGGATAAAATAAAATTATATACATGTATGTACACATATATGTGCATACTGACATCTACATGTGT
>JARUKP010000092.1:0-14433 GCA_029874955.1 Octopus insularis | reverse complement strand
TACCTAAGGAATGAGAACCCAGGTTCAAAATTTCCTCCAGGCACCTGAAGAAGGCTGGAAGGTATATTAGCCGAAACGTTGAATGTAAATAATGTAACTCAATGTTATACAACAAATAATAATCTGAACATGGTCATAAAAATAATTTTTGTAGATTAGAGGTTAAACAACATGAATCTACTCTTGTGTAGCCATTTTATTGAATTCTATGTATAAAAATATTTGATATATCAATTTGTTTGAAACTATCCGAATATCTAAGGGCTATCTTCTGAGCCATGTTAAAAGCACTGGGGCTGGTGCATCATAAAAAGCATCCAGTACACTCTGTGGAGCACTTGACATTAGGAAGGGCATCCAGCTGTAGAAACTATGCCAGAACAGACAAGAGCCTGGTATGGCCTCTGGCCTTATCAGCTCCAGTCAAAACATTGAACCCATGCCATCATGGAAAACAGGTGTTAAATGATGATGAAAGTGAAATACAAAGAGTATCCTAATTTTTACTCCTTTATTTAATGATGAAAGTGAAATACAAAGAGTATCCTAATTTTTACTCCTTTATTGTCCACAAAGAAAAAGCTTCTAAATGTATTTCTCTCATTTCAAGGTCTTTTTATGAAAAACCATTTATATAGCTCTTATTTCAATAAATTTCAGAGAAATGAGTGGTGATAGCCACGTTTCTAAAATGGCTGGAAATTGTCAGGAAATTACTTCTCAAATTGCGACTGAGAAGCCTATTTGTGTGATTAAGGATGTTGGTACTGTATCACAGTCAGTTCACTTCTCAATGCCTCCAGTTCTGACATCTATTAAGCAACCAAAGACCTTTGAAATGCCACAACCTCACGAAAAGAAAATATTTATTCTTGCTGATCATCAGAAAAATGTAATGTCCAGCCTGGCATTGCTATGGAAGAGTGGAAAATTATGTGATGCTGGTATTGGAAATGGTACATCAACAGTGATGGTAAGTTTAATTGAAGACTTATTGCACAATAATTTTTACCAAATAATGAGTTTATGTTGCTGAGCTACTGACCACAAATTCAAACTATGTCGCAGCCTTTGTGTTGTGTTTTAAAGTAAGGAACATTATTTTGTTATTTTCTCTTAGTTGACTTTGAAATAAATGGGAATCTTATTTCAAAATTCTCTAATCTTAGCACTAAGATTACCATGAAGTTATACACTCCTACAATTCATTTTCAAACAGTCCATATTTGTGCAGGCTTGGCTCTATGTTACGAAATTTTCTTTGCAAGCACATGGTTCTGGGTTCAGTCCCACTGTGTGGCACTTTGGGTAAATGTCTTCTGCTATAGCCTTGGGCCAATTAAAGCCTTGTGAGTGGATTTGGAAGATGGAAACTGAAAGAAGCACAATATCTTCATATATATATAAGATTCAGACTGACAGTTTATTTCAGGGGATTTCACTGCTAAACTTAACATATTTGTTTTCCTGTTACTGTATATAGGGTAAGCATGTAGTGTAAACATTCAAACGTTGTCAGTATCTTTTCAAATCTTGCTGCATTTCACATGGAAATTTTGGTTCTTCAGTCTTGTCTTGGTGTGTTAGTTGATGTGCCTTTTTTTAGCTGTAAATTTTGCTCTGAAAGATTCAACTTATATGCTTGAAAATATAGTCTATGTAGTCCTTTTTAGAGTAAGCTCTTCTTTTTTTCCAAATTAGTCAGGGAGAATGCTTTTCATTGTTGCAGTTTGTCATAAACTGAGATTATATTATAATTTTCTTTTTACTGTTTCTCTTTTTCTCTTGCATATTTTTCAGATGCATAAAGTTGTCCTAGCTGCTGTGTGTCCTAAACTGTTGTCAGTATTTGGTGCAGATATGCTTTCTCACAAGTTTCTCCAAATCAACTTACCACAGGAAGTTAGCAAAGAAGGTTTAACTGCTTTTGCAGAATATGCATACAATGGGATTCTTGATCTCGATCCAGATATTTTACAACAGTTAAAAATTATTGCAAAACAATTAGATATGAGCGAATTTGAGTATTTGTGTAACAGTCAACTTGCAACTACATTACATCATCCACAATATCACCAAATGCCAGTTGATGCATCTGTATCATCAAACATTACTATAACACCAATTCAGCCATCATCATCCAAACCTCTTTCAACTAACACTACAGATATTATTGATATAAAAGATGACATTTGTGAAGTTGAATTAACACAACATAAAGAAAATACAAACATTGCCATTGAAAGGGAATCTGAAGTTAGTTCATTCGATGCAGGTAAAAACAGAAACTCTTCTACTAGTTTAGTTGTTGTTCCCAGTGTACAAACTAAATCCCTGGAACCTGTAAACAGTATATATAGTCAACAAAATCATAATATATCACATGTATCCAAAAGAAATTTAAGCACCTCTCGGATATCCCATACATCGTCATCAGATTCTTTAGCTGTGCCCAGTAAAGTATTTGCTGTACCATTTTCAGACACCACAGATAGTAGAGCAACATCAAATGTACAAAAATCTAATATGAAATCCAATACATCTGAAAGCTCTCTGGCCAATGATTTATCTCCTGTATCTTGTATTGTACAAAAAATGTGTTCTCAGCCCAGTCTCATTGGAAGAAATTTTTATAAACCTTTCAGTCAATCTGTAATCAGTAGAAAAAGTGCCTGTTCTTTTGGTCCTTCTACATCCAGAAGAAATAATGTGTCATTATCACCACAAGTTAATGATATATCTATAGATTTAACAGATGAACTTACTTGATGCCATATATATTAATAAATTATTTTATTCACCAAGTTTTTATTTTTATATTGCTTAACTACAATTGACTATCTTTGGAGACTTTTTATATTCTAATACTGGACAGTAGAAAGCAAGAAGTAATTTTTACATTTTAAGACCTCTGTGGTTTTAGAGATGGTTACATGGGTGCAGACTTGAAAGGCAAATGGATAATGGTAGGTAGTGTAAAAGTTGTGCCTTAAAGACAAAGCTAAATGTTATGATTGTTTATTTTATGATTTGTATCCAATTTGAACATAAAGGTTTTCTTGCTTTCTAACAATATTCACTACTGCAGCTTTATTATTTTTTTCTTGTAAAACCCCTACATGGTCACTCGGTATGTTAGAAATAGCAGCCAAATCTCCCTTCTCAAAAAGAATGTTCCCTCACTGGATAATATAATTTCAGAAATACTAGACCTGAAACAACCTAACTATCAAGTGGTCAAAGTACTGGTGTCAGATTAGCAAAATAATATGAAATTATGCACACATGGCTGGTATTTAAAAAGTTTTCTTCACAACTGTGGTTTCAAGTTCCTTGCTCAACCAAAAGCTGCAAAACTTGGTAAATGTAAACTCTGAAAAATCTGTTTGATTGAATCTTCCTGTTGGACTGGAAGTCTGGCCCAAATACATGCAAGATTGGGCTCCACCAAGGGCACCCAAGGATCAAATGGTGGTGTTAAACAGGACAACAGATTACCTATCGAGCAGGAATCTGAAGTTAGCTTGTATGAAACATTTGCATAGTTCTGTAGTGGCCTGTGGTAATCCTGACATCCATTAAATACTATACACATATAGTAAAGACCCCCTTCAGTCATGAATGACTATACGATTGTACCTAGAACTCCAGGCAAATTTGTTTGATGAAGACCAGCAGTCGCTTATAACCAGCCTCCTCTCTCTATGCTACCACTGTTGTTCAAGGGAAAGGCAAAGGCCGATACTTGACACCAGTGATGCTGGAACTCATTTCTACAGCTGAGTGAACTGGAGCAATGTGTCTTACTCAAGAACACCACACACAACGCAGTCCAGGAATCAAATTCACTACCTCATGATTGTGAGCCTAACACTCTAACCACTGAGCCATGTGTCTTCCACACACATACAAACACAAACATTGTCAATCAACCAGGAGTGATGATTTAAAAGCGCCAGTCAATCTGTTTGAGCTTATGATATCTATGGTTCCAAGCTTTTGCTCAACTACATTGGCAATAATTAGAATTATTTCAGCTGTCTTTTTTTTTTTATTATTTGAACAAAACTACGAAAATCATGTGACTTTATGCCAAAGGCTGTCGCCAAAATATAAACACAAAGAAGGTGTGACTTATATACAAATCTATACATTATTTTTTTTTACATTTTGAGCAAAGCCATTTTATACATTGAACTGGGATTGTGTGTTCTTCGTTACTTTCCCCCCAACCCAAAACTCTTCAGATTCCACTACAAGAATCAAGCCAGTATCTAAAGTTCCTTATGAAATATAATGAATCAATGAGTTGCTGCCAGAACAGCTGGTGAATGCAGCTGTACTCTAAATTATTCATTGAATTTACTACCAAGCTAATCTTTACACAGCACTCTGGCATAGTTTTTTGCAAACAGTTAATCTACATCTTGTTTTTTTAGTGTTCACCAGACCAGAGAGTATGGACCTTGTCAAACACCAGAAAAATGTCAAGTAGTGATTTGTTCTTAACTGCGAAATTCTCTTGCAGTTGTCTCCTTAGAAATGTATCCACAGTTCTATTACTTGACACAAATAAACTGCATCTTGTCCAATCAGAACTTTCCTTGTACTGACTTTAAAACTAATCTATTCTGATTTGGCTCATTAGTTTGCAGAAGCAACTGTATCTTCTATACCCTTATAACTGTTGTAGCCATATCTTGCATAGAGGGTAACAATTTTGTGCTATTTGTTTAAACAAATAATTAGAATTTAATGAGATATAAAGCTTAATACTTCAAAATCTCAGCAATGACCCCTGGTGGCCCTGCTTTTTCTCTTTCTTTCTCTGAGAATTTCACTGTATGCTGTCTGCCTATGAGAGACATCTGGATGATTAAGTGAGGTGTGTTGGAGATTATCTAAGATTTCAGAATATTAGGAAGCTGAGATAAAAGTACATCTCTTTTCTTGGGAATGCTAAGCTAAAATAGGTTTTGCTCATTGAAGGATTTGAACTCACAACAGCAAGTTAACAAAATACATGATAACCTACACGATGCTTAACTCTTTAGCATTTAAAATGGATAGACTATTTGGGCCAGACATGACCAGTTTATGTTCAGATTGACCAGATTTTATTTCCCACATCTACCCAACAATGTTATTCTAAGACTAAATAATTACATCATCAAAATTTTGAAGTTAAGATAATGCAAGATTAATCCAAGCATCATCACTAAATCTGCAAGAGAGACCATCGGTTTCCGAAAGCGATGCTGTGCAGACTGGTTCAACTTCAACAGTCTTGAAATCTTCACCCTAATTGATGCTAAGCGACCTTACGTAAATTGGAGTTATAAAAGTAGAAACACGGGCAAAAAGCAGAAGAAGAGAGGTGGACACAGACAAGTCCTAAAATTGACAGGTTCTACTCAAGGACTTGTTTGTGACTGCCTCTAGGTTAAAGGAAACGTCAATTACGAAGGACAGAATATTATCCCAACTCTTATATATTATTAACTCAACTATAAACTCGATCTACTACTGGCAGATCGCAATACAGCTGTGGTAAGCATCTGTGTAATTATGTAAATATTGTGATATGTATAAATGGATCTAGTCTGACAAGATCTGTATAAATAAATGCTTATCAGACATACTTTGGAGTTAGTTTTTATTAAAGGGACAACCTATTTTATCGACCTTGAAAGGATGAAAAGCAAAGTCGATCCCAGCGGCATAAGAACTCAGAACGTAAGTCAAAAGATCATGGCCCATTTAACGAGTCCGATAGATAGATAGACCCACCCACCCGTCCCTCCATCCATCTATCAGTCCTTCCTTCCTTTTTTTTTATGTGGTTTTCCACCAGATAAATACCAACGCCTCCCCTCAAAATAAATATGAAATTCTTCACTCCCCGCTTTATTAACGAGGAAACAAAACAGTATTCATCTTATAATTTCATTAAGCATGAATATTTCTTTGCCATTTTTCAATCTTCCCCCTTCTCTCCATGAGAGTATCTTTGTCAGCCTATGAACTTTTCCGCCCACCCTCGTTTACACACACACAGGGTGTCCCATAAGTCCCTATCCGTCCATATATTACTGGTATGGTTTACTAGCCCGTCTACGAGGGACAGTAAACCATACCTCATATCTAAACATATTACAACAATTGTTTATACTAAAACTCTATGAACTTTGAATCAGAGAGGAAATTTTGGTTTCAACAAGATGGAACTCCAGCTCATTATGCCCTTAGTGTGCGAGATTATCTTAATGACACTTTTCCAGATAACTGGATAGGTTGTGGTTCAGTAACATCCCCACTGGCCGTGAAATGGCCCGCAAGAAGTCTGGACTTAACAGCATGTGAAAACTCTTTGAAGATACATAAAGGATATTTCATCTAAACAACTTTATAATTCCAATGATTAATTGAAGGCAGCTAATACAGCAGCATTTGGAACAATAACCCCTGCTATGTTGATGAAAGAAATGTCTCACTGAACATGGCATCGCATAATATGCAACGAGAATGAATGACAGCACACAGATACACTGGATGCATAAGATAGATGGATGGGTAGGGACTGATGGGCCACACTGTATATGCATGTGTGTGTTTCTTTGTTTCCCTATCGCTTGATAACTAGTGTTGGTTTGTGTTCGTCCCCATAACATAGCTGTTCACCAAACGAGACCGATATTACAAGTGCTAGATTAAAAATAAGTATTGGGGTCGATCTGTTCAACTAAACCCTTAATGGTGATGCCCCATCATGGTCACAGTCCAATGACTGATGAAAGATAAAACAAAAAGCACGGGTACTTTTTGGTTATCGCACCCCCAATAAAAAATGGGGACAAACGAAATGCCATTAAACATTTTACCCGGCGTGCTAACGATCCTGCCTTAATAATAATAATAATAATAATAGTAATAATAATAATAATAATAAAGACATTATATTGAAAGACTTCAGACAAAATTTATGCTTCCTCATTGATATGACTGTCCCAATTGATATAAATGTATCTATCAAGGCCTACCAAAAATTGAGCAAATATAAAGATTTTGAAATAGAAATTGGCAAAATGTGGAACCTCAAGGCTAAAATAATACCTGTTGTTATAGGTGCTCTAGGAATGATAGCAAAAGGGGCTGATTGCTACCTAGCTCAGATACCAGGAAACCCCAAAATGGCAGAAATTAAAAATATAGTGCTCATGGGAACTGCCCGTATCCTACGTAAAATACTGTCTATGTAATCTCAAATTTTTGAAGCAAACTTATAATTTTCTTATGTTTTCTTAAACATTCTCTAGAACAATACTATGTGCAAAACCAAATATATGACACCCTAGGCATGAACTTCTAACTTGTTGTCTCTTGAGGTCTTTGGGTGAGACTTGGAACCGAATTGTACAAATACAAAGCAAAAGTCAAACATAATAATAATAATCACCACCACCAACGTTGTTGAGAACGATGTCCGTTTGGTGGAAGATGCATGAAATTGATGAGTTTTATGTAACATTGACTTTTGAAAACTAACCATCGCACACATTCTACAATCAGAACCAAGCAAGTTGAATGTCTGATAATAGTTTGAAGTCAAATACTGAGAAAGCTTTTCGTTGTTTTTGTTGAATTCACAAGAGGAATTAAACATTCATTAATTATATAGAACTCTTTCTGTTTAAACTTCCTGATAAAGTTATTCTTATTTTCATCAAAATGCAGAAAGCAACTTGTGCATGTCCTTTCAACGAGCAAGAGTGTTTGCTATTTGGGGGTATTTGGCCTCTATTTCTAACAGGTTGAACGACCACAAGTCGTTCTCTCGTCAGTTCACTTAAAGTCGAAGCTATCAAGCGCTTGTGACCCAAGGGAAGTAACTCTCACTGCAACTATTTCCATGGTTACATTTAACTCATAAAGACTTGTTTACAGAAGTTGACAACACAGAAAGGTGAAAATATAGTTTGGATTTAAGTTAAGGGATTTGCACTGCTTTGAAAAAAAAAAAAAATGTCTCACAGGTAAGTCTACTTAAGTTGGATAATAATTATAGACTAGTTAAGTTTATTTATCGAGAATACGCGTTGTCAGATGTACATTTATTCTTTTTAAAGTATCGATTGATTACATTTAGCAGAAAACTTTTCTATAGTTTGCCTGAATAATCGTTAACTTCAATGTCCATGAAATTTTGATAATTTTCACTCATGACTTATGTTGTTTTTAAACATGCTTTATCAATCATTCAATAAAAGCAAGGTCGTCTAAATCCCACAGGGGGAGTAATGCGTCTTGTGTGTCTATATAATAATATCAGGTATTAAATAATGGGCATCCCTACCCAAATGGGTAAGTTTTTCGTGTAATACCCGCACAATTTCCACAAAGAAAAACAAACAAACAAAAACTCGGATTTTTTGCGTGGAATCAAGTACCCCGACCTCCTAATATGTTGCAAATCCTTTATTTTGGTTCGTAAAAAAGAGGGAGGGGAGGCGAAGGGTGGGCGAAGGGTGGGGGGAACCTGCCCGTCCCGGAATCATTGGAATTTTTTTTTTTCGTTGAATGAATTCGTGTGATCTAATATGCTGCAAAACTCTTTTTGGGAGTCCAAAAAATGGGGTGGGGTGAGGTGGAAGCCTCGGAAATTTTACCCACCCCCAACATTTTACAGAAATTTTTCAGAGTGTGAATTACATGGTTCGTTATTAAATATATAATAATAATAACCCTTTCTACTATAGGCCCAATGCCTGAAATTTTGGGGGTAAGGGGCTACTTGATTACATCTACTCCAGTGCTTGACTGGCACTTATTTTATCAACCCTTAAGGATGAAAGGAAATGTTGACCTCAGCAGAATTTGAACTAAGAATGTAACGAGTCACATGAAATGCTGCTAAGCTGTTTGTTCAATGTTCCAATGATTCTGCTAGGTCACTGGCTTTGTGATGATACTGCTGCTGCTGCTGATGATGATAGTATGGAATTGCCACTTTACCAAAGACTCAATTTGGGTTTTGCTTGTGCCACATTCTAAGGAATATGTAGAAGCTATTATGAGTAAAAAAATGTCAATTACTTTGCTGTGTGAACCAGAAAAATTTGTGTGGGTAACAGATTGACTGAAAATTAAAGTGTATTAATAATACAGCTTTTCAGTAGTTTACTACCCATCTACAATCCAGGAAGCTGTATTAGTTTGAATTGTAAGAGAGAGAGAGAGAGAGAGAGAGAGAGAGAGAGAGAGAGCATTTTAGGCATGAAGCACCTTATCATCATCATCATCTTCATCTTCATTTTACATTCACTTTTTGTACTGACATGGGATGGATATGTCACCATAGTCTGAGTTAGTTTTTGTTTTGGGTCACTACTGTCCTTCAAGGTCTGACCAGATGACCATGCTCTTTCTTCTGTTTACATTTCACATGATTTCTACAGTTGGATGCCATTTCTATCAGCAGCAAGTTTACTGTCCTGGGTACATATTTTATGTGAGGCCCCTCCCAAACTCTACTAAAGGATTTTTCTGAACCTTACTAAATGGTTCTACAGAACTCTTATATGTTAAAATATATTTCAGCTTACAAGTAGTAAGGGCTTTGTTTCTGTTTGTTTCCTTTTTCATATGCTTTTGTTTGATTTTATGTTTGTGCATAGGTAAATCTTAGATTTATAGATTAATTAAAAATGAACATTGGAACCTGATACACCTTTGCGGCTTGCCAATTCCATGTTAAACTGTCCAACTCATGCCAGCATGGAAAGCAGGCATTAAATTATGAAAATGATTAAATTTCTTATGAGTATTTACAAAGTAAAAAACTAAGAACTGGACTGAGTTTGTAGGGTTGATTTGCCTTAAGTTTAGCTCTACTTCAAGGCACTGATCATACAGATTGAATGACATTTCCTGTATATTTGCAGTTGCTATAACAAATTATGGGCGGAGACTCAGGGGAATATCAAAGATATGCTCAGTTATGAAATGCCACTCGAACCACCTAAACCAGAAAAAGTAAGTATATTCTTCTTTATATATCTATAATAAAAAACGTGAAATTCTGTCTGTCTGTATCCCAGTCTACATTTGCTCTACATAGACGTATTATATCTTTTTGGAATCAGGAGGATCCCAGGATTGAAAATTTCCCCTTCATTTGGTTCTTAAACATCCAGTGTTGTGATCTGATTTAAAAACATTTGGGTTGCTATTTCTAGCTGGTAAAGCTTGGCTGATTCACACCATCTTGCTTGGTGTTTGTCAGATGACATCAGAAATCAAGAGATAATGACATTCGCTTTGTTAATTTTATGTCATGATAAGCACTTGGGCCACCAGCCCACATAACCCTTATCCGGAGCTAGCTAAAAAGTCTGCATGGACTGCAGTTTTTAAGCTAGTATATATTTATATAAATATATATATATATATATATATATATATATATATAATCCACAATTTTATCAAAGCAAACCTGCACTCTATGCTTATTCTTTTTTATTTTACTGGTTTCAGTTACTGAACTGTGGTTATGCTGGAGCCCAGAATAACCTTGGAGAATCATCGTTGTCATCGTTGCCACCGTTTAACATCCGCTTTCCATGCTGGCTTGGGTTGGATAGTTTGATTGGAGCTAGTATGGCCAAGGGCTGCGCTAGGGCTCTATTGTCTGTTATGGCATGGCTTCTATGGCTGGATGCCCTTCCTAATACCAACCACTTCACAGAGTGTACTGGGTGATTTTATGTAGCATCAGTGCTTTTAACGTGGTACCAGCACTGGTGCCAAGTTAGAAATATAAATGCAGAAAAATATAAATTGTCAAGCTGACTCTTCCTAGATATGCTACACGAATCTGAAAACTTTTGAAATATCTCTGCAACCAATAAGGTTATGGAATACATCAATATGTGCTTTATATTTGCACAAACTTTAATTATTTTAATTTTTTAAATTGTAAAGCTTTTTTTCTTTTTTACTATTTTATTTATTTATTCTATATCTACTCATAACATGTGAAGGTGTGTGGCTTAGTGCTATTCAGCTCATGATTGTAAGGTTGTGAATTCGATTCTTGGTGGCATATTGTATCCTTGAGCAAGACTCTTTATTTCACATTGCTCTAATCCACTCAGCTGGTAAAAATGAGTTGTACCTGTAATTGAAAAGGCCAGCCGTGTCAGTTTCTGTGTCACACTGAATCTCCCAGAGAACTATGTTATGGATATGTGCATCTGTGGAGTTCTCAACCACTTGCATGTTAATTTCAAGAGCTGGCTGTTCTGTTGATTGGGTCAACTGGAACACTCGTTGTAACTGGTAGAGTGCCAGTTTACCTGTAACATTTATTTTGTATGCTAAATTTTGAGAATTTGTAAAATTTTCAATCTTGAGAAAAATGGATTGAAGTCCTTGAGGTTAGTATACTCATATCTCTCTCTCTCACACACACACACACACACACACACACACACTTAGCTAATGGTGTTTTGAACAGAGAGAGATTTCATTTTCATTATATGTACAAATTATATATATATATTTTGTTATTGAACAGGTGTAGTCAGTTCCGTTTGGGCCAAACCTTTGGCAGAATGCCTGTTGGTCAAATGAAGCTTTGGCAAACTAACCACTCTCTCTCTATTGTGATACAAATTGTCTTAAAATTTAAGACTCAACACAAAGGGTAAAGTGTTTGGTGTGGGAGACTTAATTGCTTAATTATGTAAGATATTGATGTATAATGATGACTTTTAGTATGGTGGATTATTTACAAGTAGCTGAGACTCTGCAGAATTGATGATCCTGATCCACCTATAGATCTGCCTAGAGATGGTCACTTCATACACATGTAAACACATGCATACACATATACACACATGTCCACATGTTCATATTTATGTATGTTTCCACCTGTTAGGTACCTTTTAAGTTATAACTAACTGCATTGAATACTTATTCTGTAGGACCGAAAGATAGCTTTTCAACAACTGGCCACCATGTATGTGAAATATATCAAGATATATAAAAATCTAGAACTATGCTATGACCAAATTGTTCAGCCTCAGAAACGGCAACTGTTAAGACATGTTCTTGATGCTACCATTGGAAGAATTTTGGAACTCAAAAACGAAATGGTGAACTTGGAATTTGCCGAGTTCCACTATTTCGATGACATTCTTGCTGATTATAAATTAACACCAGTAAGTAAATTAAAAAGATTAAAAAAAATTTTCTTGTTTTACATCGAATTTTCTCTACTACCAGAGTTGAGATGGTATTTGTTTTAATATGAGTGTATGTTTCAAGGCCACAAGCTGGCAGGGTCATTAGAATGCTAAGCTAAATGCTTTCCAGCATTTCATCCATGTTTACGTTCTGAATTAAAATTCTGCTGAGGTCAACTTTGCCTTTCATCCTTTTGAGGTTGATAAAATAAGTATCGGTTAAACACTGGGGTCATTATAATCAACTTACCCCTCCCCCAGGCTTACTGGCTTGTGCCAAAATTTGAAACCAATATGATTCACTGTTTATATGTGATAGGATTCTGCACAGTTTCCACTTACAAAATTTTACTTACAAAGTATTGGTCAAACTGATGTGATAGTTGAAGACATTTGACCAAGGAAGATTTGAACTCAGTATTGGAAAGACTGAAGTAAACCCTGCAAGGCATTAAGTCTGGTATTGTCCTGTTAATGCTACTCATCTAACTTGATGTTATTTCAATGATCTTTCACACTTACTTTAGTGTTTCTTCAATTCTAAAATGTTTTCTTTTACTATCAGTTATTGCATAATTCATTCAGATTTTATTCCCCTTGTTCTCTTTCACTATATTGCAGTTGTGTTTTTGTTTCAGTATGACATTGAACTGCCAATTCCCAAGTACTTTCTCTTGGAACGGAAGAAAATATTAAAGGAGCGAGAAGGTTTGTTGGATTCAATTTTGACAAAACTGGGCATCAAAGTTTTGGACAAAGTAAGTTGCTTCATAGATTCTTTGCATGAATTTTTAAAACTCAAAATACTATATTTGACTTATAATGTGCTCTTTCTTTGTAAAACTTCCTAGAAAACAAACTTATACCTTATAAACATGGGGTTAGGGTTTAGTTAGCTGGACAATGGTGGCTCAAGAAAGGACCTCCCAACATTGAGGTTTATCTTATAAGCTTGTAGTCCTTGTAAGATGTCAAATAGTTTTATTTACAAGTTGGTTTTGATATATATGTTTTCACCAATATGGGATCTGTCATGTATGAAAAAATTCTTCAAATGATTTGGACCGCTTGAAGAATTTTTTTTGTTGAATGTATCGACCCTGGCACTTATTTTTTTTCTTTTAAGCCTGGTACTTATTCTATCAGTCTTTTTTACTGAACTGCTATGTTACAGGGATGTAAACATACCAAAACTGGTTGTCAAACTGTGGTGGACACACACACACACTGGGTATCTTTCAGTTTCTGTCTATCAAATTCATTCACATGGCTTTGGTCAGCTCGAGGCTATAGTAGAAGACACTTGCCCAAGGTACCATGCAGTGGAACTGAAACCAGAACCATGTGATTGGGAAGCAAGCTTTTTACCACACTGCCAGGCCTAGTGTAATTATGTAGGCATGTACTACCGTGTAAATTTGTTATATAGAAGGGTGTGGTACACCTTAGAACTATAGTGCAGTGTTAGATGATGTAGTATAGCTCTATTGGGTAATATACAGGAATGTGGTCCAGTATAGTGTAGAGTAGAATAACTGAGTGAAGTATCATCTAATGCTACATTGTGCAATTAAGCATAGTGCTGCACAGTACCAGAATTGGTATCAGTATTTTCATAATTCAAGTATATGAAGATTTATGCTCAAGGTAACAGAGGTTCTACTGAGATGTAAGTCAGTGAGCTGGCTGGCTCATTAGTATATCAGGCAAAATGCTTGGCAGCATTTCATCCATCCTTAGGTTCCTACTTCAAATCCTGCTGAGGTTGACTTTATCTTTATCCTTTTGAGGGTTGATAAAATAAGTATTTATTGAGTAATGGGGGTCGATGTAATCGATTTATCCCTTCTCCTCAGCCTACTGGCCTTGTGCCAAAATTTGAAATCAGTATTACTACTGATTTGCAAGTATGGCTGTGTGGTTAAATAATTCACTTGGCAACTATATGGTTTTTGGTTCAGTCCTACTGTGTGACATCTTGGGCATATGTCTTTTTAATTGTAGTCCAATAGCTTCTGAGTGGAATTTACAAATGGAAATTGCATGGAAGCTCCATCATGTCTTGTGTGTGTATCTGTGAGTGAATGTGTGTGTGTGTGTGTGTGTGTGTGTGTGTGTGTGTGTGTGTGTGTGTGTCTGAATATGTGTGTATGAATTTGTGGTCAAATGTCAGCATTCCTCAGCTTTA
>JARUKP010000091.1:0-14457 GCA_029874955.1 Octopus insularis | reverse complement strand
ACATTCCTAGCTACACACACAAGACTGAGTGTTTCCACCAACCTTTGAATATCTGCTGTTCATGGACTGTAAGAGTAGGAGCTTGGGCTGTAGTAGATCAGAATACAACAGCAAAGTTCCCATAGAAGTGAAAGGATGAGAAAGTTTTTACTGTTGTGGAAGTATGTAGGCTTCAATAATGTTTAAATTTTTATAATTTAATGGTCTGTTTAGCACTCAAACATTGTATACATGACTAAATTAGATGACAGAATTGGAACAGCTAGTATTGCTGTTGATAATAATCTTCAGCTGTTTTCATTCCAGATATTCATGTGCAGGTGTGCATGTAAGCACACACACACACACACACACACACTAATACTTATAAATATTATACCTATGACTGTTCCATTAACTGGAGAAATTTTACTCATATCTATTGTTATAATTGGAACTTGTAAGTTAAATAATATTGACAGGATGTGAATATATAATAAAGTGCCTTCATTGTTGAAGGTTTATGATAGATACTGCTTTGATTTAAAGGTTCACATCTGTATTTGCAATACTCACACATATTTTACATTTGGAGAATTTGTATGATTATAACATCTCTACTTCATGTAATTAAATTAAAATCAGAAAATACTGATTACTTTGTGGTAAGCTAGAACTGCAGTCATTTATATATAGTTATTTAAAATTAGATATTCTCAAAACAAATTCATTATTATTCTTCAAACAAAAAAAACTAGAGATATATTTCATACCAAACTTCAATACAATTCTTGATAAACTGAAAATCAACTGAGGGAAATAACCCTTTTATAGCTTATCTCATTTTGACGCTAAAATAAGTTTGGTATTTTGTGAATCGTCCTGGTCTTAAGTAGGAAGATTGTATGATAGAAGTAAGAAATCTAACTTGGAGTGGTTTGACAGTTTTCTTAATTGGAAGTGGCACTAATGATATCATATTGTAAGTATCAATATAAAATCCCAGAATGTATTCTCTTCCTTCACAGATATTGACTGCTTCAAAAACAATACTGTTTGTATAATCCCTCATTATAAGTAACAGGCATTGGTTATGGATATTTGCCACTTTCAAGGGAACACCAAAAGATTTGCTGAACACCATCCTTAAATATGCAGACCTCCATGCTGATAAACTTTGGTTGACAGTTTCTACACATCGACATAAGTCATAATCAAGCTTGCTTCGAAAACAAATTTGTAAACCATCATTTGAAGGTATTTTTCGATGGTAAGATAACACTTGTATATTTGGATTCTTACTGTCATCATTAGTTGATAACAAGACAGTGAGAACATTGGGTTCTTTTGTGTCTTTACCAATGACATGAATATCCATCTGAGTCATTACTTTTCCATTGTCTCGCCATTTATTGATATTGCCAAACGAAAGACCCTTCAGTCTTTGGCAATTGCCAAAGGGTGAAAGAAGAAATAAATCTGTTTCATTTTCTTCAGTTTCTATTTCTTCTTGAATCTTTTCATTCATTTCGCCTAATACAAATTCTGCTAATCCAACCTGGATACTATCATTATCAAATGTAACTGCTTGATTCTCTGTGAGACAAATATGTGGCTGCATGACATTTAGAAATCCACAGCTTCTTCCTTTCTTAAGAAACTGGAAAAGACCAAAAGTGGTTTCATTTTTGGTAGAATCTTTTGAACTTTTATTATCCTTTAAATATGATTTAGGATCGTTGATTGCCATTATGTCACGCAAAGTAAAATGAATATCTTTCAGTGTAACCAGATTGTGTGTATTTCTCAAAACATTCTTTGCTCTAATTTTCCCCAATTTCTTTTGAAACTGTTTTGAGAGCACTAAGTACAGCGGTGGATTTGAAAGCTGGGTAATTTTTGAATTATTCCAGCCAGATATACTCCATCCATGGCCAATGTCACCAGTTAATATAATAACAGAATCTTTTTGCTTACTTAAATCTTCTATGACTTTGGCTAACTGAGAGTCAATAACTCTTAATTGAGAGTTAGCTACATCAGATGTTCTTAGTATGGATAACAGAATATATTTGCCATTGCTTTCTTTGTTAACAATTTGGTGATAATCAAAAATACCACTTCCAGAGATTTCTACTTTTTTATCAGAATTGCTTTTGTGGCAAGTTTTCTCTTGTAGGTTGGGTGGCAGGTCATTGTAGAACGTAGGTGAAGATCCTTTAGTGTTGTAATCAAAACCCTGATAAAATTTTGTAAATAAAAAATTGATTTTCTCAGAAGTTGATTCTTCACATGTATGGTCAAAAAGGAAAGTTTGATAACCATACTTAGTAGCTGTTTTAGCCAATGACTGTGAGCATAGGGACTCTTCATTAATATTCAAATCAAAGGTTTCACCACAGAGCAGTTGATATAATCCTGCAGAATATTGAACTCTTGTACTTTGATGCTTAGCAAAATTATAGACATGAGCAATATTTTCATTATTTATTTTCATTAACTGGGTATGAGTTTGGTGAAACTTACTTTTAAATTCTTGACGGGAGAAAAATCGAAAATATATCAGATGTATATTTGATATAGTTCTGTTTTCTTTTTCTTCATGTTTACAATTAGTTTTGGAGCTAATAGAATTAAATTGTTTGGTTGATTTCAGTTTTCTGTCCAGTTGATTGCATACCATACAGCGGATAATACTTTGTC
Source organism: Octopus insularis (assembly GCA_029874955.1). Taxonomy (NCBI): domain Eukaryota; kingdom Metazoa; phylum Mollusca; class Cephalopoda; order Octopoda; family Octopodidae; genus Octopus; species Octopus insularis. Next base: position 11,775 of record JARUKP010000091.1, on the reverse strand, counting down.
CCGAGGAATTATATTTCTTGGAAACATAATAATCTTCAAGAAGTTGACATAGCTTGTCTTGCCTCAGTTTAGGTTCTTTTAATATCTTATACTGAAATGCTGCGGCTTTCTTTTCTAAATAATGGTGATTACAATTATGGCAAGATATATTTAGGCAGAAATTCCAACTGTCATTCTGGTAACATCTTATCTGAACATAACAAACATTTCGATCAGAAATGTTGTAAAAATGACATGGTTGAATAGTGGGGAAATCCTTTTTAGTACTTGATGGATTACTCATTAATAAACTTCTCTTGAAATCTTCAAAATGATGACCAGAATCATAATGTTTTTTATTCACAGTTAGTTTGTTCTCTATACTTGTACCCATCCAAGAGGTTATACACAACAAAGATACTAAAAACCCTCCGAAGAGGAAAATTGCTTGAAATTGTTTATGAGGCATAATTTTAGGAAATTTTGTTGGTAACTTTTGGTTTCATATGAATATGATTTATTATATATGGTTATACAAAGCAACCAATTTTGGCATGTTTTCATCTCAAGTATATATTCTTTCTAAAAAAAAAAAAAATTGTGTTGTATATTTTAATCCATAATCAAATACATAACTGGTTACCTATTTAGATTATTAGTTCATATTCAAAAGTCTGAAATAAAATAAAAGTAAGTTTAAATTAGAAAATACCCGACACAATTTTAGATTTAAGAATATGAAAGAGAGAAAAGCTCATTAAAGAAATTACAGAGACAATAATAACTCCATATGGCAGGAGGGAATTTTAATTGTCAGAGTATTTTGTTACTGTTTTGAGCAACAGAAAGTGGAACTATTCTCAGCTACCACGCAGTGCCAGAAGAAAGGATAAAAATCCCACGCAACAAGCAGCTGGACAATGGAATGTAAGTATATGAGACTGTTCCAAGCACTACACAACACTCCTGTAGTACTTTCATACACAATACAACTTCACATACAATATGTGAATGTTACGTATTTCTTAAAACAATAACAGCAACGGTGCTGTAAACAATTTCTGCAATAGAGACATTAAAAAAAAAAAAGAACTGCCAAGGAGAGTAACAAAATCAATGAAGGAGTCTATATGCGATTGCTAAATCTGCTAGAAATAGCAGCCAAAATTCTTTTTTCCAATCGTAATCTATCATCATAAAAAAAAAAAAAAACCAAAGTCATTGGATGATGCAGTCATAGATATACTGTCTGAAAACAAGACGAGATGGTCACTGTGGGAACGCCTTTGATGAAAGCTCGTTGTGTTCGATCAGGGACTAAAGAACAACAAAATAAAAATAACTAACAGGGATTTAGACCACGATTGGCATGATGTATTATTGAAACTACTAACAGTTCGATTGTTGTTCACATCACAGTCGTTATAGGGACTGTCATTTACACAGCTACTTTTATTATTTTTTGTTTAGCTTTAACCTTTAAATTCGGACAGCTTCAGGATGAATCTTTTCAGCTAATTAGATGAATGCTGACTGATGTCAGCTAAAATAAAACATCGTTGTCATTATTAGGTGTTATATAATTAACCGTCTTACTACACTATTTCCATCTATAATTAACCTTTCTTGGTTGTCATTATCTTCATTATCCCTACTATTATTATTTCGACACTATTCAAGGGGTGACAAATGATTGAAGCATAGGGTATTGGATGAAATGTATTATTACGCTGTATTTTTGTCTCATTTGATTGCGAGTTCATATCTCACATATATCAACATTGTCTTTTATCCTTCTGCTTGTCGATAAATTAATTATGAAGCACACTCTGATTTTGGTGTATTTTGTGTCAATCAATAAGGGAAAAAATCGTAATCTTTACACTAATCAAGCCTCCTCCAGTATCCGAACCCTACATTAGTGTTTACATGTCAATAACTTTCTTCCTAGGCACACAGGTAGTTGTTTCTTTCTTTACAGAGGAACAACAATGTATTGATTTGTCATTTCACCTAAAAAGAACCTTAGCATTGATATGTGAAGCAATATGTCAAATGTATTACTGTTAAATCGTTACTGTTTACAATCTTTACACCTGACTAAATAATGACAAAGGATATCGATCTCATCTAACGGATTTTTTTGACAAATTGCTGACATGAATTCAATTGGGAAACAATAGCAACCATTCTATTACTACTTTTCTTATGTTACTTCTTATTGTTCATTTCCTCAATTGATCAGGCATGAATTAATCACACTGAAGTAGTATTTATTACCAGGTATTTGGAACATGTTTCAGGCCTCAAGAAACTGTTAATTTGTGCAAACAACCGAAAAATAAGCATACTTACCAGTCTCGGAGCAACTCCATTCGACTTCCAGCCTACGCTAAATGTCGATCAATATTCCCTTGGAATGTAAATTGGCAGAACTAGAAAAGAGTCAAACAAAATGTTTTGCAGTGTTTAATCGTGCCTCGTCGTGTTCTGAGTTCAAATTCTACCGGGGTCAAACTATGTCTTTCATCTTTCCAAGGTTCAATAAAATAAAGTACTGATTTGATAAAATCGACTATTCCCCTCGTTAAAATTCGTGGCCTTGTGCCTTTGTTAGAAATCAATATTTCCTCAGAATTTCGTTTAAGCATTTACTTCCCACCGATTTGTAAATCGCTACCATTCACTCGATCTCTCTCTTCTTTACTCCCTACATTATCCCACTCTGTCGATGACAATAGTGATGAAACAGACACACTTCTGGTGATATACAAAAGATGCAAAAGAACTATTATAATGTATATGTTCTTATGTCTTTGTACATCCAATAGAATCTAACAATCATACAGGCCTCTTCTGGTTTATTGGTACTGTAATTCAACGTTATTAAAGTGCATATATTTACTCACAGATAATTGAAATAAAGGTTTGTATTAGATAGAAATGTATATAGAGAAACACTATTAACTTCAAATTATGAGTGATATAGAAAATGTGTTTGTAAAGCTCAACGTGTAACTCAATGATGTAGAAATAGCATTAAACATATCTTGTTGAATTAAAGTTCCTTTTGAGGGTGACACATGGTAAAAGTGGGTAACGTCATTGAGGTAATCAGAAGAAACCAGTGTGGTACTGGAAACTGGTGGAAAATGAGATACAGTAAATTGATTTCTTCTTCAGCTTAAATGTGTTTATATGTTCAAGAGTAGCTGAAATGAGAGTTCCATTCAAAGGAAAAGAGATTCTGTTGGTTTTTGATTGATGTTTGCCAAAAAAAAAAAAAAAAAAAAGGAGTAGTGACACTTTCTGACATTCTACCATGATGAGACAAAAAGAGCAAAGAGAAAGGTTGATTTTGCTTGTTTTGTTTTAAGGGTACCTGTCTTGTAAACTGTTGCACCCAGTGAAATAGAAACTGAAAGAAACCTGTTGCATGTGTGTCTTTGTGTATGTGTCTGTCACCCCCACAACCACCACTTGATGACCAGTGTTGGTTTGTTATCATTCTTGTAACTTAACAGTTTGGTAAAAGAGATCACTAGAATAAGTACTGGAGTCGATTTGCTTGGCTAAAAGAAAAATCTTTCAAGTGACTGAAACCAGTAAAAGATAAAATGATGCTAAATATGTATTTTTGTTATTCATGCCATGAAAATTTATAAACTTCTGAGAGAATGCAAAATAATTGTTTTGGAGAATTGAACTTTGAAGCACATAGATACGACAAGAGATGTGGGTTTGAGTCTTATGAGCCGCTTTCAACTTTTTCTATCCAAAAGAGATTTTCAACTCACTATATATACAATATTTCTGTTTATGTAGCTAAGTCCTTTCTATTTTCTTCAAAAGTTTCCTTGTTCACAGTGAATGACTATTCAGTTTCTTGCTTGAAATTTTCATGGCTATTTTTCTTCCCTTTTTATTCTTTTCCATTTTATGCAAGGTGTTTCATAGAATATTTGATTTATACAAATGTTTGTCATCTGGGATGTGAAGGATTTGTTTTGTTTACATTCACATTCTTCCCTTTCCTAGTTTTGTGATATTTGGATTTGAGTTCACCATTTCAAGTTTAGTGTGCTTTACTTATTGTTTTTTTTTTTTTCTTCTATTAAGTTTTTAAAACTATTTGCATTATTCTTACAATTCTAATACATTGTGGATATTTTTGCTTTTATGTGCTGTTTTTGTTGTGTGAAAATTATTGGTTATATATGTGTGTGTGTGTATGTGTGTGTGTGTGTGTGTGTGTGTGTGTGTGTGTGTGTGTGATAAAATATCTTTGTTTATGAACCATATATCTTGTGTTGCTCCTGCTAGACTTGAAAGAGTCAAAAAAAAAACTGTAGAGATGTGATGTGTGTAAATATGCAGTGCGAAAAGCAGGTAAGAACATGGAATACAAACAAAAAGATGCAATACAACTAAAAATGAGAAACTGAAATGAAAAGGCAAAGCATGGAAAGGGTAAACAGAATATGAACACAAAGAAATAAGCAAAATTTTCAAGTCGATTACATAAAGTTTGAAGGAATACTGTGAAGAACAAAACTGCGTCATTGATGATACATGTTGAAAGTCTTTGCTAAGTTCACAAATAGTTCATTATAGTTCAGATGTATATAGTTTTAGACAGCTTGGTGGGCCAATGTACATGGCGACCACTACGAGTTGTAGTGATTTATGTAGATGGAGGAGGGATCGGTGTCTGTGATGGTGTTGGTGGTGGGTACTGCAGAGTAGCATTTGTTTTATGTTGTACTGTGAATGTGGGAGGTGTATGAGGTGGTATTGTATCACTGTCTATGTATACCCACTTAAGCCTGTCTATTGACACAGTTTCTTTTTTACCATTAATGTCTATGGTGTATAGTTTGTCTGTGTATGACAGGATGCAATAGGGTCCCATGTACGGAGGTGTGAGGGGTTTTCACAGCATTGCTTCATAGAAACACACATGGGCCCAAGAATCAATGTCTTTTGGTACTGATGATTTAGTGGTTTGGTGTCATGTTGACATGGGTGACAGTTCTTGCATGTATTTAAAATGTCTGTGTATGTACATAGTGGGGTCTTGTGTGGACAGATCCACTGGGACCAACATCTGGCCTGGCAATGAAAGAGGTGTGCCATAAACAAGATCTGCTGGGGAATAACCAAGATCTTCCTTTATCGATGCTCGACAGCCAACAAGGACTATTGGAAGATATTAGCTCAAATGCTGCTGATATGGGTAAACACGCAAAAAAGCTTTCATTTGACAGTGGAATCATTCCACCATACCATTGGATTGTGGATGGTAACTGGTGGCTCGAATCTGACATGCACCTATAGTCTTCATGAGCTCGTGGAAGAGTTGTGATTCAAACTGTTTTCCATGGTCAGTAGTGATGGTGGTATGACTCTTTACCGTGATATCCATCCTGTGAGAAAAGCTTTGGCAATAGATTCTTCAGTGATATCTATTAAAGGAATAGCTTCTGGTCAATGTGTGAAACGATCAATGCCGGTGAGCAAGTAGGTATATCCCTGGGACTGGCCAAGGTCCGACAAGGTCGATGTGTACATGGTTGAAATGCACATCTGGTGTGTTGAATGTGCCAAGGGTTGCATGGATGTGCTTATGCATCTTTAACTTCTGACAGAAAAGGCAGGAGCATGACCAAGAAGTGATGTCTCGTCTCATATTTGACCAAAAGAATCTAGCCAAAATGAGTTTCACTGTGGCGGTGATGCCAGAGTGTGACGAGGAGAATTCGTTGAAGTATCGCACAAAATCTCTGCGTCAGATGCGGGTACTAGGAAGTATTTGAAGCTGCATGTGGCAAAGGCGAGTGAGGATGTATCAATTGTCTCTAAGTGAGGTTGATCTTTAGCCAGGAGATGCAGGTCGATGTCTGCAGGTGACGACAGCGAATTCAGTGGTAGGCAGGATAAGGTGTCTGCTGCAGTGTTATCTACACCAGAGATATTGGGAAATGAAATCAAATCCAAATGTCTGGTTTCCCGCAGAGAGTACTTGTCAGGCTTTGACCACAGGACAAAGGTGAGTGGATGGTGGTTTGTAAAAATCATGAATTGGCATCCCTCAAGTGTGTGCCGGAAATGTTTGACTGCTAAATACATAGCTAACAGCTCCCATCTGAAAGTGCTGTAGCAAGTTTCAGCTGGTTTAAGCCGCCGAGAGGAAAAGGCAAGAGGCTGGAGTTTGTTGCTGGTGAAATTGTTGTAACATTGTGCCTATGGCAGTGTTGGATGCATCCACTACAAGGGATAGCTGAGCATCCATGACAGGGTGGGCAAGAAGTGATGTCTCAGTGAGTTGCAGCTTTGCTGTGTTGAAGAAGTCAAGTTGGGTGGAGTCCAATGCTATCAGCTCATTCCTCTTTTTCCTATTCTGAAGGAGCATGTTTAGCGGATATAGGATTTCAACTGAATGAGGAACAAAGCACCAATAGAAGTTGAATAGTCCTAAGAAATGTCGGAGCTGATGTAACGAGGTGGGTGGAGGTAACTCATGTAATGCCTTCATCTTGTCAGGCAGTGGCAATATGCCTTTGGGGCTGATGATGTGACCTAGGAAGGCCAAAGAAGATGTACTGATTGATCTGCACTCGGTAAGTCTGGAACCACTTGAACAGCTGACGTACATGACGGAGATGTTCCTTGGGTGAGGTGCTAGCTATCAAGATGTCATTGATGTATGCATAGATGAAGTCTAAGTCTCAAACGACTTCGTCTATGAACCTTTGAAATGTGCTGGCTGAATTCCATAAACCAAATGGCATAGTTAGGAATTCGAAGGTGCCGAAAGGAGTGGTTACAACAGTCTTTGGAACATCCTCTGGATTCACAGGAATCTGATGGTATGCCTTAACCAAGTCCAGTTTGGTGAATACTCTGCAGTTAGGGAGAGATAACGCAAAATCCTGATTGTGGGGTATTGGGTACCTGTCTGTCGCTGTGATGGAGCTTAATCTCCTGTAGTCACCAGTGGGCTGCTAGTCCTCAGAATGCTTTGGAACCATGTGCAAGGGCAATGCCCAGGGGCTATTAGAGGGGTGGATGATGCCTAACTGGAGCATATGGTTAAATCCATCTTAGCCACCTTTAGCTTCTCTGAGGAGAGGCAGCGAGGGCATGAAAAAACTGAGGCACCTTTAGTTTTGACGAAATAGGTGGTGGAGTGAGTTGGAGCAGCAGTAAAAAAATTTAGGTTAGTCAACTCCAGATATAAGTTTAAGAGTGCATAGTATGGGTCATCCATGGCAGCGATGAAAAAACTGGATTAACTACAGGGGTTAGTGGTTTCTTACCTAGGAGAGAAAGTTCTGTGGTCATGTCCCACAAGCAGGTGGAAGTGGTGCAAAAAGTCTGCACCTAATATTGGATAAGGGAGATCTGCGACTGTAAAAATCCACCTGAAGTCACATCACAGATCTAAATCCAATGAACGAGACATCTGGCTAAAAGTTGGAATCAGTGAATGGTTCACCAAATGGCCAGATACTGCAGGCAGCACCTGTATCTATGAGGCAGCACCTGTATCTATGAGGCAGCACCTGTATCTATGAAGCAGTACCTGTATCTATGAGGCAGCAGGCATGAGATATCTGGTCTGTTAGGAAAAATACATGGTTTGCCACTGGCTGTTGCAGAAAATGTGCCATGCTCAATTCTCTTGTTGGTTGTTTTCCTGTTGAGGAAAAGTACAGGGTTGGGTACATTTACGTGCTGAACTCCAAACTTGGCATGGTACCAGCACATAGATGAATGAGTAGAGGATGAGTGACAGTGAGGCAAGAAGGAGCAATCAAAAGAATGCCATCTGGGTGAGCTTGACCTGGAAGTGTGAAGGAGCTGTGCTTCTCTTGGTAATTCAGCTATCACATTTAGGATAGCAGGTGAGGCAAGGTCCTTATCAGTGGAAAATGATGCTACTGGTGGGTGTGCAGAGGTATCCAGTGGTACTGAGGTCGGCTTCATGGAGTTGCTGGTATACTCTATGATTCTGTCAGATGTGGAGGCTATTTGCTTGATGGGAGTCATCTCTTCCTTAGAGGCTAGGATGGCTTGGACATCAGAGGGCAACAAGGAAAAAAATAGTTGTTTCAATAAAGCACTATCAGCAGGTGCATTTTGTGCCAATTCTTTCATGTGGCGCAGAAGTTGTGTGGGTTTACGATTGCCCAAGTGCTTGTCATTGACGAGGGTTTGAAATCGTATTTCTTCCGACAAGGGCATGCGTTGAAGAATCTCCTATATGTGGCATCATGTGGGGGTTCAGTTATCAGGTCCCTCACAATGGCTGTCAGGGACGTTGGTATTGCATCCAGTAATATGTGGAACTGTTGAGCTTTGGTGTCCAATATTGTTTGCAGCAAACGTTGATTTGATCTGTGCGAACCACACTTTCACATCACCCTTGAAACAAGGTAAGGAACTGTTATTCATGGTGATATGTAACAGAAAGATGTCAATTACTGGGGAAAAGTTTGTAAAATGGTGTGCGACTGTGCTGTTAGATGTAACAGATAGCTCAGGCAGCTGTGTTGTATCCATGTGGAGTATTCAAAATTAGCGCATATGTGTAGCTTGAGAAATGGCATCAAAACTTTGTGAAGAAAGACAAAATGGCAATAAGCCACATGATGTATGAATTCATATGTGGAAGAGAAAAAAAAAGAACATTTGGCTATTTCAAAAAGCAAAATTTTGTTTTAAGCCCGACTTGGCTACAGGAATAAAAGTGAATTGTTATTTTTTTTTGTGCTTTTTTCTTTTGTTTTTTGGGTGTCGACATCCTAGCTACAGATTGTTTGTATATGGAAATGTGTTAGTGTAAGGGTGGTGTGTTTGTAAATGACTTTGGTGTGTTTTTCTTTAGTAACAAGCATTTTTCTTTGAACAATGCGTCTAATGAACCACTAAACATATATACATATATATGTATATATATCTTTTATATCGCGGTCACCATTTTATAACAGCTGTTGGCTATTCAAGTGTGTGTTATTAAATGGTAAAACAGCTAGTATGAATCACCATAAGACATTTTTGTGTATAGATATATTGTTTATTCTGTGTTCACCTTTTGTGGTGAAAGCATGTTGTATAATACAAAAACATGTGTGTTTACATACAAAGAAAGTTTTGATTTTTGCTTTTGCCCTGAAAGAAGTTACATATATTTTTATTACAGTATGTATGCATGTGCGTAATGAGAAGTCGTTTTGAGAATGTATGGTGTGATGAAATATTTTTGTTTACGAACCATATATCTTGTGTTGAGGTGAATAGACATGTGAATCACACGTGGGAGACTGCGTGTGGATCTACAGAAAAAAACATGTTTCTTTGACCGAAATCTGGCAGGAACTGAGATACTTCTACAGTGTAGCTCAGAACAAGGCTAGTGTCTCAGAACGAGGCTACTGTATCAAAGCGAGGTTAGAATATCAAAGTGAGGTTAGATGCCTCATCGATATATTCATCTGCTGTGCAGGTCGACTTACATATTACTATGCAATATGTAGCTCTGCTACAGTGAGAACTAGTGGAAAAGGGAAACCCAGGAAGATATGGGATGAAGTGGTGAAGGCTGACCTTAGGACACTGAGCCTCTCAGAGGAAAAGACAAAGGACTAGGATATCTGGTGATACAAGATTCTTGTGAAAACCTGCCCATCACAGCAAAACTAACGTCTGGAAGCACTGTGTAGGTATAATATATATATATTCATGTATATTTGCGTGTGTGTGTGTGTGTGTGTGTATGTGAACATACATGTATATATAATAGATTTTTTTTTGTGTGTGTGAGCACCTCAATCAATCAATCCCCTCCCCTCACATCGTCCTTTCCCCTGCATCTTCCTTACTGCAGCTCTTTGCCACTCTCAACACCATTTTCCCCTCTCTTTCTTTCCAGAACCATCTCACTTGTTAACCATTCTCTACATCTACACCTTCAGCTTCCATCATGTACTACACCTGTCTATCTCTCTACTCCACTCCTGCAGCCTACCCAAACACATCATCTCTATTATTCCCCTGTCAATGGTATCATCATCACTGACTTGCTGTTAGCATCCCTCTAACCTCCCCAACTTGTGCATCCACAACCCTCAAACCTTTCCAATCTTAACAGATATTACCTACTTTCATCCCTCCCACTTTCCCAATCTTTTCTTCCATATACTCCCTCACTATTCTCCCTACATGAGTTAACATCTGGACACCTCGTCCCCACTATCTATCTCTTTGAGAGACAGCATCCATTCATTTTCACTCTCTTTTCTAAATGTGAGTAGCCATGTAGTCCCTCTACAAGAACTTGTTCTACTCCAGCCTCTTCTTTAATACCTTCACCCCCACTTAACATAAGGATGCAGTACCCCACCTCCTCAAAGTTATAGACTTATGAGCTACATGGTGACCTCAGTAGTGCTGGATGCATGAAAAAAGCACCCGATACACACTGTGAAGTGGTTGGAATTAGGAAGGGCATCTGATCATAGAAAGTATGCCAAAGCAGTTCTTAGACTTACCAGATCCTTGTCAAACCATTCAACCCATGACAGCAACAAAGATATTGAATGATGATGATAATGATGTGTTTATGTATATATATATAGTTAATCCAAAAAAAAAAAACACAGAAAAAACAACATGAGGACATGGTACATGCAAAGTATTAGTAGGCACTCAGGGAAGAAAAGGGGGTTTACGTTTTGTGCAAAGCTCTTTATCAGAAAGAGGAAAGTTCAAGTGAAAAGGAGGACAGAGGAAAAAAATCACCATTGTTACAGACAAATAAAAGGAAGAGGCTATTAACATATTTAGTAGGAATTACATCTATTATTATTTAAAAGAGTTTGATTTGGCCCTGTACAGCTTAAAGTTTCATTGGCTCTTCAGGCTTATTTTGATCAGTTGAACCCAACAAGCTTGGTTCCTGTGATAAGCTTGGTTCCTATGAATCAAACTGTTTTAAATGATAATAAGAAGGAGAAGGAGAAGGAGAAGAAAGTGAAGGAGTGAAAGGAGAAAGATGGGCTACAGCAGATATTCTGCTCAATACCACAGATTTATTTCCCCTTAACCAGTTGAGCATGTCCCTCGGTGGCTGATGATATGTGCATCTCTGACCACAAGCAAGAGTAGTGGAAGAGAATCATAGCCATGTGCTGAGAGGAATTTTTTGAGGTTTCCTTAATGCACTTCTGGAAACATGGGTGTTTCATCATCCTTAAACAATCCTTATTCAAGGGGCTTTTGAGCTGGATGGTCTGCTTGACCTGTAAAAAACTCGTACTGGGCCTCATCTGCAAATTCTTGCACTATTTATCTTGATATGGGGTCACAATGTCATGTACATATTATTGTGATCAATGTGCCTGGTGTACCCGTATCAGACAGGTAGTAATGATAGGTACATTGGGCTTCATATATTTGTACCCCAGCATCATTTTGATGGTGTGTGCTGCTTTCTCATAATATTAATAATGGTTTAAAATTTTGGTACAAGGCCAGCAAGTTCAGTAGAGAGGGGTAGTCAATTGCATCATGCCCAGTGCTCAGCTGGTACTTATGAAAGTATGAAATGCAAAGTTGACTTTGGAAGTATTTGAACCCAGAACATAAAGCCAGACAAAATGCAACAAAGCATTTTGCTTGATATGCTAATAATTCTGCCACCTTATTGCCTTAATAATAATAATAATAATAATAATAATAATAATAATAATAATAATAATAGTAATAATAATAATAAAAATAATAATAATAATA
>JARUKP010000090.1:0-14478 GCA_029874955.1 Octopus insularis | reverse complement strand
GTGGTTTCCGTGACAGACCAATGGCTCGTTACAATGACAGACGAAGCAGTGCTTATGGTACTGGTGGTAGTGGTGGTGGTAGAGGTAAGTCAATCTAGGATTCATTTAATGAGGTTTTCTCTTGATGATTTACTGGCTGAAAAGCTTATTTCAAAAAATTACCTTGCGGTTCACTTACCTGCTTGAGGTCTTTTCTATTTTTTCAAAGGTGGCTATCCTTCTCGTGGACCACGTCCCCACAGTAGATATGAACGAAGGTCACCTGAAAGGAGATCAGCTGGATACAGACAGGGACAAGTATGTCTAGTTACCTTAATGTTTGACAAGTCTTTTTTATTATTTTTAAAGCCCCATGGTACATTTTCTCCTTACCCCATAAAGCTGTCATGATTTTAATATCCACTTTTCCCTGTGCATGGGTCAAATGGCAGTCGTGGCAGATTTTCTATGACCAGATACCCTTTCTCTCTCTATAGCACTTACATAAGCTATGTTCCATAACTGGACATTCATGAAAGTTTGGTGATGAGGGTACAATGATATTTTGAGATCTTTTGATGGTGATAGGGTTAGTACTGATGGCTTGCTTTTGATTATCAATTAGTGAAGTATTTTTTTTTAAACTACAGCTATTAAATCTGAATCTCATATATGTAATCTTAACTTCAGCGATACCAAGGATCTGGTGGACAACGCAGTGGTGGTGGCGGCGGCGGTGGTGGTTATGGAGGTGGTTCTTGGGCCTCCAACAGACCATATGGTGGTGGTGGTGGCGGTGGCAGTCAAGGTTCATGGAGCCATCAAGGCAACTATAGTGGACAATGGGGCTCTTCATCTCAATCTGGTGGTTATGGAAATGTAAGTTATCAACTTTTAGTGTTCAGTTTCTTTTTAAACTAATTTCAATGTCCAACATTGCTCTTAAATTGGCTGAATATTTTTTCTTTTCTCTTTTGCAGTGGGGTTATGGCAGCAGCTCTAATAATCAAGGTGGTGGCTATGGCAGCGGCAGTCATTCTCAGTGGGGACAGAACTACAACCAGAGTTATTATCAGGGTTATGGCAGTGGCAACAACCAGAGCCAGTACGGTGGTCAATGGTACGGCAGTAGCTATCGAAGATAGATATTCTCCCATATTCTTTCACCACTCACCCGCTTTCCTAAAAGTAGGGGTTATCTTCTAGAAGCAGGTGGTAGTAGCAGCAGCAGCACCAACAGCAGCAGTGTTACCCGATGACATATAGGCTTGTCTGGAATTTTTTATTTTCCCCACTCCCATCACTTCTGAAATAAGTAATTTTGGATCACCCTGTATGTTATTCAGTTTGGGGGTGGGTGCAAGATGACATAAATCATTTGATCATTTAAGCTGTTGCTGATAATTTCCTAGTTGCTGTTACATTGGTGTGATTTTTTTTAAGAAACCTTAAAAGTTACAGGAGGGTGGGGTATGGGTTTTTTTTTTAACATTTAAAGAAATTCATTTGTACTTTTCATTTTCATTTCATACTTATCCTCAATATTCAAAACTTTGAATCCATTGCAACAGTAGTTTTGTTTATAATTTTTCAGTTAATTTGTACTATTGTTGCATCACCTTTATTACATGGTTAACACCCACTCCCTTAATTTCAATCAAGTAATTTTTATAGCTTTTTAAATCTTATTTTGTACAATTTTAAAATTACTGTCCTTAAGCTTATTTTCTAACTTCTCTTGCTCTTCATTCTATCACTATCCATCCATGGCACTTAGCAGATGGGTTCTTGTTACAAAATGAGATCTGTTTGATCTGAACGATTTTAAAAACAATCCCCTCCCCTTCAAATTCTGCATGTTCCTTTAATAAGTGCCTTTTTTTCTAAGGGAGCAACGTGGCATAATACCCTCCCCCAACCTATTGCAGTTATTGTAGTGAAGTACTTTTCTCTAAATTGCACATGTTGGATTCTGGAGCTATTGATTCAATAAGAGTTGCCTGGTTGATTTGAAAATAAAATTTTGGTTGGCTGAAAGAACATATTAGGCAAGTGTTTGAAGTTATGATAGCAAAAACGGCATGGATTAGCCCTCCATAACATTAGCTTTTGTCACATTTCAGGGGCCCCGGCTCTGGCTACAAAAGTAAAGCATACTCGATGTCCAGAGGGAGAAAGTATTAACATAGATAAATGGCAACGAAGACTGCCTCCACCTACTCCTTCTGCCCAGCATCTGCCCCTGCAATATACAGCATTGGTGATGGGCAAGTGATAGCACTTATGGAATCAGCATCATGCAAACAGCGGAGTTAATGAAAAAAAAAAAAAAAGAACAAAAAGATTTTTAAAAAAACATTAAACACTACTCTGGGTCCACGTAAACGAAAAAGAAAAGAGAAACTTAAAACCCTGAAAACATCTGCCAGAACACTAAAACATCTTCCATTCACATGGAGCTGCTATTTTCCTTCATAAGTTTGTATCATAACTTCAATTATTTCAGCAAAATCTGAGCATGACACTCACCTGGACTTGCTTCTCGCCCATTGCTCATCTTACCTGTATTACCAGAACTTACCCAATCCCCACTTTTTTAAAAAAGTTTCACTTTCCTTCATATGAAAAATTTTAACATTTGTCTTGCTAGATACTGTTTGAATGTTTTAGTGCTTTTTGCTATGTACCTTGCCTGCAGATGTAGTAGTATTAGTTATTTTTTTTTTTTTACTCTGGCCATGCTCGTTGCTCCACAATATTAAAAAAACAAAAAACAAACTTGAAATGAGAAGAAAAAGCAACCAAACCATTATTTTAAAGTATGTACTATGTGTCCCTCATTACAAGGAACTTTGTATTATCCATAGGTGGTAGTTTCCTGTATGGAACCTTTGGGTGAAGTCAGGTCATTGTAACTACCATATTACTGTTTTATATTGTCTGAGAGGACGAGGAAGCATGCTGACTGTATGCAGGATGGTTGAATAAAAATGAATGATGCCTTTATTGCTTTGTTTTCTTTTCCCCTTTGTGTGTAGTATTTGTGTTGTACCTGTTCAACTATGCACATTTCTTTGCCAATATCTGGCTATAATGTTGCATATATTAGTAATGGTTTTAGGGAAAATGGATTTTTAAAAAATCTTAATGAAGCAAGAAATATAAAAGGAAATAGATTTATATGTTGTTCAATCAATTTCTTTTTAAAAAATCATCTTGATGCTTATGTGGAGGTTTATTAGCCAAGGGGTGTTGAAATGTACAGCAGTTTGTCCACACAACCATCATCGTTGTATAATTCTGGAAATAGTGATTTGGGGGATTTTCCCGTGGTTGTTTATCTGGAAAGAAATTCAAGAATTTTTTTTTTTTTTTAGTAAAAGTGTATTAAGATTTCTAAGAAAATGAGCTGTTTCATTCTCATCTTATGCCATTAATTTTTTTTATCACAGCATTGTGATTCGTAGAAATATAGCAATTAAAAATGCTGTTGGTCTAGCTTGCAAGTTATGAATTTCTTCAATGCAATAAATGAATTCTAGTTAGCACTTTTGGTCAGTGAAGTTTTTTAAAAAAATCCAACAGCTGTTTATCAAATTGCTATGTATAAATTTTTCTTGTAGGGGAAAAAAAATCCAAAGCTTGCACAAATTAGAGATAAAACTCAGTTACTGTATACAATGATTAAAAGAAATTAAATACTGCTTGATTCCACTACTTCAATTGTCTTTGCCTTGAGTATTTTCCAGTGACTTGTTTAAACTTTTCTACAATTGCAAAGAAAGGTCTTATGTTTAGAGCAGTTATGTTGGATTACACTTAGGTACATTTGGTATGATTGAAATTTGTGCATACACACTATTGTTATTAGTCATTAAGAGTTCTCAAGACTGGGAGTGGGGAACATAAGCAATAACATGGATTCTGTTTCATGAGTGAAATGTTAATGAGACTAACACTTTTTATAAAAGAAAAAAGTTATTGTATCAAGTTCTGTAAAATGGAGCTTGCATAATTAGAATTAAGTAGAACCCCCTTTTCTTAAGTGGGTGTAGGCAAAAAAATATTTGGTTCGATTATGTTAATACCTATGCTATTAGTATCTGATGTTACTTTCCTTTTTCTATTCAGTGTCTCAACTACAGCAGCAACTTCCAAGCCGAGCAATACAGTGGCCTATGACTACAAGAGAGGTTACTAGGATTTGTACCATTAATTACATTTAATCTTTCAATAGTCTTAATATACATCAGATTTCTCTTATATAACTTTGGACTGTATTTGTAAATCTGGATTCCATAGAGGTGGGGACCTGTTAATTTTGTATCAAGTTTCACCGAGCTCTGCTTAATGTACATTGCTTCTTATTGTGGGGGCTAAAAGTAGCTACTCCCCCCCTCCACACATTAATCTTGTCCTTTTTAATAAGGCAGTTCTTTACCAGAATTCTTCAAACATTTAGCCTTTATAGCTATATATTTTTGGGTCACCAGACCACCACCTCCTGATAGGGTCTGTTGAAGGGTCAGCCTGATAGAATATGCTCTTATCAAGCATGTAAGGACAGTATTTTCTACCTAGGTGGGAGGAATTTAAATTGACCCCCAGTACTTGACTGGTACTTTATTTGGTGCTCACGTATATTGCTATTTCTTTTGCAAAAACTAACCTGAAACTGATTAAAATATTTTTGAAGTTATACAGCTTCTCATGCATTTAATTTTTAATTCATCCAAATCATTGAAATAAATATATAAACTATTTTGAATCATTTTTCAATTCCATACTTTATTTTAGCCTAGAGTGTTTGACAGTGAACAGGGTCCATGAAAGCAACTGCTTCTAATAGCTTAGTTTGAATGAATGACTTGAGTAAAATGCTTTCCATTCCAACTTGGCCAAATTGGATTGAGGAATAAAACACCAGTCCAATGTTGCAGTCTGGTCTGATGTGGTGACTTGCTTATTAAGAACTGAGGTCTTGTACCAGTTGCATTCATACAGTTTATTGGAATTTCCTGCAGAGGAGAAAGAAGTGTATCAGTTATTGAAAGTTGCATTATGAAAATGGCTTAATGAATTGGGATAGCATTTATTACATAATGAAGGCCATTGATTGTAATCTTTAACCCTTTAGTACTCAAATTACTTTGTCCAGTGTAATACTTATTCTGTTTTGAATTAATCATGTGCTACTGTATAGCTTTAAGATTGTTTGTAGAAGACGTAGCATAGGTGTAAGTTCAGATATGACCAGTTTAAATGCTAAAGGATGT
The DNA here is from genome assembly GCA_029874955.1 of Octopus insularis. Taxonomy (NCBI): domain Eukaryota; kingdom Metazoa; phylum Mollusca; class Cephalopoda; order Octopoda; family Octopodidae; genus Octopus; species Octopus insularis. The sequence goes on along the minus strand of JARUKP010000090.1, from coordinate 9,223 downwards.
CCATTCAGTTAAAAATTTGGGTTTTGAAGACTGATGTATATCAAAGTTTTTTTTTTTTTTTAATGAAATTTATTGACAAATGAATCCATAAGAATTAGTAATGAATGGTTTGACTATTTTAAAATGAATTTATAAACAAGACAAAGGCAACATACCTGCTATTTGGTAAAATGTTTTATCCTGAGTTTTTTTTTTTTATCAGCCATTTTAGTATATCTAGTTATGACACATTTTTCCAGCATTTTTACTTGTGTACTTAAGATGTATGGGAAATTTATGAAGCTCAGCCTAGAAAAGTTTATGAAATTTAACTTGTTGGAGCTGGTATTATTTCCTTGTATATTTTTTGTGTTTAGACTCGGCTTTTAAGGAAAATGTAGTTGAATGGAGCAGATGTGGGTTTCTGACAGACAATGAGACTTTTAGGAACCAAATTACTTGCTCATTAGCATGTAAGTGGTTGTGTACTCTTAAGTCCTAAGTAGAATTAGTGTGACTGTTTCTGTGCCCATCTTTAACAAGTATGGGTTGACTTTGGAAGCAAGCTTTTCTATTTTTGTAAAGTTAAGTGTTTGACCTTAATTTTCGCTTCAAAATAATAGCAATATTTTCTGTACTATAGTAACCTTTATGCAGCCTATATATGTAGCGTAGTTTGCCTAGCTCTGATGTAAATGCTGAGCTTACAAGGCAGCTTCTAAAGAATATGCTTAAATACTACCACTAAAGTTACCAGGTTTAAATTTGGAAATTAGGATAACACAATTTGAAAGAGTTACAACTGAGTTGCACTTTAAAATTTCATTGGTTTTTACATTATAAATAAGGTTGCTAATGCTATTGGAAAATACAATGACTGACTGAAGCTGGAAGTAAAGAAAATGTCTGATCAGATTTTAGGTATCAAATGACAGGTCTTCATTAGGCTTGAAGTTGAATAGTATAATAATAAAAAAGTCAATGAGAAAGCAACTTTAGCCACTTCAGTACCAATGTTAATGTGATACTGAATAGTATTTATTTCATGGTAATATGACATTTTTTGTACAAATTATCAGATGTGTACAACTATGTCTTGTCAAGATTATTCCACATTTTGAAAAAATTTGCAAAGAGAAATGAAATGGTTTGTCCACAAAAGGCAGGAGCAAAGTTTTCTAGTTAAGCAATTAGAAAATTGCCACCAATCTACTTTTTAATACTGTTAAAATTTAAAAACCTATCAAGTAAACAGTTAAAATTTTTTTATGCTTTTATTTGTAAATGGTATTTAGAATGTTTTTATTTGTAAATGATTTTTTTTTTTTTTTTTACAAATGTAAAATACTTTTCGTATGGTATTGGATGACATTACTTCCATTGATTCTCACATGGAAAGATTATAAACAAAGAGGGCAATTAATGGAATTGGGAATATCACAAAGCAAGCTTTAGTATGGAGCAACAGAAAACAATAAAAACTAACAAAATTGGGTGTTATTTGTTAAAATATTTAAAACTCACTTTCCTCAAAGAATTGAAATAAACAAAGGTGTAGTGAAATCACAGACAATTTTGAATAACTATTAAATATTGCACCAATGAGATAAATAGCACTGAGGATGAGCTTTGATACTTATATAGAACAGCAAGAAATGCAAAAGAAAGCAAATGTGTGATGTTCCATGAATGGTAAAAATGGATGCACACTTGAGGATCAAGTAACAGTTGGTAAAACCAACTTGTAATTTATTTTACTATTAATTAACCTTGAGATGACAAATGATTCCATCTCTGGCAGGATTTCAACTGAGAAAATCAAAACAAAATAGTGTAATTCATTTAGTCCATTGCCTTAGCCATTTTCTTTTTCTTTTACAAACAACTTCCATATATGACATGTTTGAGGGGAAAACATTAAAATACAGAAGTGAAGGTCTAGTTTACAAAATTTAGTGTTTAGCCTTGAGATCAAGTGTTACCTGCCTTGGGACGGGGAAAAAATTTTAAATTCTTGGGAAAACTCGTGGACAGTGAAGCAATGGTGGGAGTGAAATAGGCATTTGAGTCTAAAGACACCAAGCCTATTTTTACATTGAAAAATTTTTTAACTCCAGAAATGCTTGATACTGAAGAAGCAATCATGGATTTTCATTTTGGCATAAGGCCACACACTTGAGGGAAAGAGTATAGTCATTTAAACTGAAACAAGGATATATTACTGATGCATATCAAACATTGAATGTGCAGTAGCTTGCATTTAGTCTAATGCTATCATTTCTGCAGCATTATTATGAATGAATAATTCTTACATTAGAAAAACAAACGGGTATATGTTGACATCCCCACTATTTTATTGGAAAATGTGAATGGATTTAAGACTCAGAGTGAAGGAAAGATAGTCAATCCTAATGGGATTTGAACTCACAATGCAGTGATATAAATATATACCACAAGACTGACCATTTCTGCTTCTACACAGACATTCCTAATAGAATTATTTTCTCTAAGCATGGGGTGGAGCAAGCTTTGTCGGGACAAAAAAGAAAGGTCAGTGGAATCGACTCCTTGGTACTGGTTTTAATGACTGATCATGTAGGGACAAAAGGCAAAGTTGGCAATGACAGACAAGATTTAAAACTAACGGTTTTTAACAGGACACTAAAGCCACAATTTAGGTGTCATCAGTTGAAATCACCCCAGTGCATGACTGGTACTCAAGGACAATGATAGTAAGCAAAGTTATGAAACAACACTTTTATTTGGTGCTAAGATGGTTGCATTTTTTTGAACAAAATAAATAGAACAAGCAACACATAACAAAAATGCAGAGCACCTCATTAATCAAAAATCTCAGAAAATAAAAAAACAATTTTGAAACAACCAATAAATACAGAATCAGTTTTAGTCTCTGTCCCACTTCCCTTGATTTCACATACCGTTTTCCTTTCGAATGAACTTCTAATGTTCTCAAATCAAAATGGAACAGATCCTAATTTAAATATGTTGGAGAATTAAATCTTTCCATAGCAGAACATTGACAAAATGAAATATACTTGCTGATACAGTTATTATGAAACTGAACAATTTAGATGGCAAAAAAAAAAAAAAAACCGGAATGTTTCATCAATGGTATTAACTTTACTACATACTCTCCATGAAGAAATATGAAGCAGGGGTGAAATTGTATAAATTTCTATATTGCTTCATTAAAAATGTTTAGAGTTAAAAAAAAAAAAAGAGAAAAAGCTACAAATTGAAAATAATGCAAGAACTGACAAACGAAAATTAAATATATTCTTTTCTACTCTAGAAACAAGGCTCGAAATTTTCGGGTAGGAGGCAGTCAATCAGATTGATCTTAGTATGCAACTGGGATCAATCTGATTGACTGCCTAATTTATCGACCCTGAAAGGATGAAAGGCAAAGTTGACTTAGGCAGAATTTGAACTCAGACGAAATACCACTAAGCATTTCACCTAGTGTGCCAACATTTCTGCCAGCTTGCTACCTTTATTTAAATATATATTATGAAAGTTAATTTACGAATTAGTTAAAAAAAAAAAATTCTGCTATGTGTATCCCAACTTCAAAATGAATGTATGAATGCTCTATCCCACCTTGCATAGCAATCACCTAAGATAGGTTTTTAATGAAGCCCTTAGAAGATTTTCAAGAGACCATTAGAATTGTGAGCATAAATGGATGGGAGTGATGGTGCTCTAATGATTACCCTTCAAGAAATGGAACGAAAATTGTAAATATTGATTTAAGGATAGAAAAAAGTGTTAGTGATTATAAATTATTTTTAAAATTCAAACAAAGCTGAAAAAACCAACACTTAAAAACAACAATTTTGAATCTACAAAGGTGAGGTTATTTAATCTGCAGATTAAATTATGGTTTGGAATGTAGAAATGGAAGCAGATGGCAGAAAGTGGTCAGCAAAAACAACCACATGTTAACAGATAAAGAGCAGCAATGAAAGTGGGGGAAGACTATGTTTTTATACACAACCATATTCATACCACACAGAATTGGTTTTGGGGTCCTTTGATTCGTCTGATGACTTGCTGTTGCTGTTAGTGGTTGTAGTTGTTGTGGTGGGGGTAGTGGTAGTGGCATTGCTTAGACTGAGGTGCTGCTGGGTATTTAGTTGTTGTTTTGTTGAGGCTTTTGTTTGTGGGGAGATTCTTGCCATTGGAGCATTTTTCACATTGCCTCCTGTATAACTTGGTTGTGCACTGGAATTTCGAGAATATCCAGCCTGTGATTGTATCAATGAAGATGAAGAAGATGATGTAGGCAGCATCTGGTGTGTGTCTTGGTGATTAGAATTGTTAGTAACAGTGTGTGTGTAATTATTGGGGTCTCTGTTTATTGGTTTTGGAGCTGGAATTGGAGGGGTACCCCGTGAGCGAGACCGATATGGATAAGCCTCATCTGCTTCGCAGATCTCCAAAATGTTATTTGACGATGTAGGTTTGTCAACAGACATGCCTAATGAGTGATAGTCATTAAATGTTTGGCTGTTAGATGCTGCATTGTCGTAAGCATACTCAGGAGATCGTGATATTCTTTTATTTAAAGACAGTTCACTTTTGGAAAGAGTGGGATCCGTTTTGTAGAGGTTAGGAGAGTCTCTTGGTTTTTGGGGGAAAGGGGAAGCTGATCCTGTAGGGCGTGAAGATGGCCCTTGATTTGGTTGATTGTTGAAGTGCATAGAAGTAGGCCTTTCAGCTGGCTTCATAAAGTTACTCTGTCGGTTATCACTCATGGGAGACTGTTCACGAGATAAGTAATGTGGCTCTGGGTATGGCATTGACTGACTGACATGTGCAGGGGCATACATCTGGTCAACAGTACCTGGAGTGACTGACCGATTCGATAAATCATGAGATTGTGGTGTTTGTTGAGTAGCAATGCGATTCTGAGATTTTGCAGACCTCAATACAGTGTATGAGGATGGCTCTTGTGAGACAGAATTCTGAGACTGTAAGTGATCAGCTTGTTGACTGTCTGTCTGATAGCGGTGATTCTGGAAATAATTACTCTCTGGATAATGTCGTCTAACTTTAGGAGTAGGAGTTTTTACACCATCTTTATTAGTTACAGGCTGGACATAGGTGGAGTGCAGATCTGTTTTACTATCTCCTGTACTCTCACCATTGTTAGAAGAACTACGAGACACTTTGGACAGTTCTTGGTAAGAATTATTTATGACTTTTGATGATGGATCTAGGTTATTTGAATATGGTTCTGATAAGTGTCTGGAAGAGTTGGAATGGTTAAAGGTAGAGTTTTGGTTAGACTGCTCATAAACGTGCCGTTGATAATGGTCTTGCTCAGTTCTCACTGGATATTTTCCACCAGGATTCAAATTAGAAGAACCTTCAGGTATTTTATTTCTCTTCAGCTGTTCACTTTGGGAAAAACTGACACCTTCGTTCAGTTTCCTTTCTTGACCTTTGGTCTACAAATAAAATAGCAAAAGTGTTTCAACATTAAATTTAACAGATACAGATAAACACACACACATTTTAAATGGAAAAGTTTAAAATTACGAAAAAAATCTTGAATGAGTGAAAAAGTTCAAAGCTGGAAAGAATGGTTTTAGAGGTAGGAAAGGATGTTTAAAAGGAGGTAAAATGTGAAAGACAAAGGTGGGAGCAGTGAAGCAAAAGCTACATGTATAACAATGAAAAATTAATTTTCTGCAACATATAAGAAAGAAACCAAATTTTAAAGATAAATATTTTCAATAAATGAAAACTCTTCTTAAAGAATGAGTCACTTGATTTCATCACCCAGGAGTTTGTGTATACAAACACCAAGTTTGTTTTTACAAAATGTTTTCTCTAATAATTGCTTTATGTCAGTTTCTCTGTGTGTAGTGCTTAATATGTGTAAGCAAGGTTATTAAAAAGAAATTATTTAGATGAAATGCAATGCTTTAAAATAATTCTAAAATCATCGCATTCAGTTTTCCTCAACAGAACTGGTATTTTTCCCATAGTAAAAGTTAACAAAAAAGTGCAGATAAAGCAGTCAGAGTGTAGAAGAAAATTGCTATGTCAAAATTTTGTAAATATACCAAAAGGTTCACTTAGAAGTAGGATTAAACTAGTCTTCTTGTTTATGAAGATGGAAAGATTAGTTTAAAATATTTTAGGTTATGTGCTGATCCTCATTAGAACACTTTAAGGAAGTGAGAATGTTAGGTAGGTAGATGTGAGGCAAGGTGAGATATATTTCAGAAATAACTTACTCTCAATGTAGGAGAATCAGGATTTGATTCTTTAAGAAATTGTTCTAGTGTGAGAAGTTCGCTGCCTGGAGATTGTCTACCATGAATTGTTGAAGGGGATCGATGATAGTCATCATCTACATCAGCCATTTTGCCTTTTGAAAGGAAAGAATGGAGTTAAGCTTAAGAAGTGATACATTTTTATATTTTATATTTCGTTAAGCAAAAGCTTCTTTAAGATGTCTTCTATAAAAAAGCAGCCAGCTGGAAAACATTTTACTGCTTCAAAGTCCTTTTGCCATTTGGTAGATAGATATAAAGATTAAACTACTTCAACAGTAGTTACCAAAAAAAAAAGAAAAAAAGAAAGAAAGAAAGAAAAAACAAAACTCATTTAAAAAAAAGTCCAAATAAAAGAAAAATTCTAACATTTTAGTGGATGAAAACTATTAAAAAAATAAAATATAAATTTCTTAAATCTATTCATGTTTTACATTTAAAAAATAATAAATAAAACTGAAAGTCATAAATGTTTTAATGAGAAGAATGTTATTATGATTAGCATTATTCAATCATTTATAATAATAGAAATATTTTGTTTGATAGCCTGGTGATACATAACTAATTTTCAGTTTTACTTTTCTGTTATCTTTTACATGGTCTGTGGCCATACAGGGGCACTGGCTTGAAAGGCTTAGTTGAACAAATCAACCACAGTACTTATGTTTTTTTAACATCTGGTACTTATTTTTGGTGTCTTCTGCTGAACCACTAAGTAACAAGGATTTATGTAAACCAACACTAGTTGTCATGTAATGAGAAGTACAAACACGTGTGTGTGTATATATAAATATACATACATATATACACATACCCACAAACACATGATGGACTTCTACACAGTTTCTGTCAACCAAATTCACTCACAAGCCATTGAATGACCTGGGGCTTTACCAGAAGACAGTTGCTTAAGGTGCAGCAGAGTGGGACTGAACCTGAAACCATGTGGTTGCAAAGCAAGCTTCTTATTCACACAGCCACGACTGTGTATAGTTTGAGAATTTGTTTTCTGTCTAAATTACAGTTCCACATAAAAGTATGTAACTTATATCACAAATTCATTCGATTTGGACTCAAAAGAGCAAGATTAATATTTGTTTCAGAAAAATCCCTGTCTTTAAAAACATTCTAAATAAGAGCTATTTAATTCCAAACTGTTCTTCAAAAAATATAAACTGCTTCATGCACCCATTTCATATATATTGAATAATGTAGTAGATGATACTTGTAGCTATTTAGTAATGTATCAAATAAGAGATTTGTTATAAATACAGAATCACATCTTCACCTACATGATATTGTTACTTAAATTTCTGTGAAGTTGTTTTGTCATTTGGATAAGTAATTAAATTACTATGGTGTAATATTGGTCTTTTGTCTGTATCATCTACCATCATCACCCAGGGTAGTGTTATCTCAGTAATGTTGAATACAAAGGAGAGAATTTAGAAGCCAAACCTGTAGGTTTATTTCTTGAACTTCAGAATTCTGTAATGAACTTTTATTTAATATTGCATGAGCTTCAAATTCATTGTTATATCTAAAAGTTTTAAAGCTTAGGTCTGGTTAGAGTATGGAAGAACTTTTTTCAATTACATAGTTCATATACAATAAAGCTTAAAGCTGTGGACAGTATTTGAATCAGGAAACCAATCATGCTCTTGTTTTTTTGTTTTTTTTTACTGCAATGTTATAGAATATTCACATATACTAAATCAACCATTTAGTCTCACAGAAACTAAAGAAAAATCTCTCTCTCACACACACACAAAAGCAAAAACATTATTATTACAGTGCATAACTCGTCAGAGGTATTATGCAGTGCTTATGATGAGAGAAAGTAAGCAGTAGAGAATAATTGGGTATTACTGTAAGATAATTTCACTGTGAGCCTAAGATATGAGTGGAGGAAGGTCCCACATGGAAGTGACAGAGTCACAAAAGCAAAGAAACAAGTAAGGAAAGAGGAGGAAAGGAACTTACCAGGAAACTAAGCTAGACGCCAGGCACATATAGCAAGAGAGGAAGCTAAAAGTGAGTGGTTTGCCACACTTCTATGACATGGCAACCAGAAATGAGGTATATTGGATTGCAAGAAAATCTGGGTAATCAGGATGTCAACAGCAATAGGTGTGAATGATAGTGGCACACCTACCTTCACATGTTAAGAAGAATGCAGCATGGAAATGGTAAGACAGGTGATTTCTAAATAAGGAGAATGTGTGAGAAAAAGTGGGTTTACCCAAAGTGGAGCCAGCAGAGGGACCAGCTATTGAGGTTAACTCCTATGTGGGTAGAGAGGACCATTAAGGATATGAAGACAGAAAAAACAGCAGGCCTATCAAGGATAACTGTTGGGATGCTACTAATTATTCACATAGCCAATCAGGCAGTAAAAGTGTTGCCTGCCAATAACCAGCATAGCGTCATTATCAATTGTTATAAAGGCAAAGAAGATGCAATAGAGACATGGACCAAGTAACATAAATGGTATAGAGAGTTTAAGATAATCATGGAGAAAATTAGCATAGATGTGATGCCATTTAGGCTTGTGCCAGGACATGGGATCATTGGTGATGTCTTCTTAGTGAGGTAACTACAGTAAAATTCTTAATCAAGAAAAAAACACAACACCTAGCAGTTGTCAATCTGGAGAAGGCTTTTGGTGGGACACTATTCTCATTGTCAGGTGGGGATACCATGCTCATGGCTTGGTAATCAATAAAAAAACTGGAGGTAGATTTACAATTATGTACTTTTACATTTTTTTTTTTTGTTAAATTTGACATCCATGGAAAGGTGAAATTAATTAATGGGTATAAAAACCAATGACTGTGAATAAACATTAAATGTGTTTTGTCTGTTTGTTTTGTTACTAAAATTATCCAACAATGACCCAAATGTTTACCTCCAACAATTTTATCATTTTTCAAGAG